>JAMXBD010003661.1:0-108462 GCA_024138025.1 Combretum micranthum | reverse complement strand
CATTTTTTTTCTTACACAACACTTACCCTCATCATAATCAAAGCTAATCTAGGGTTTACTACATAACACGTACCCTCGTCGAAACCAATGCTATGATACTAAGATGATGTGTGCAAAAGTTCTGATACCAAGATGATGTGCGCCAAAATTGACTTGTGAAAAATCAAGTTATTTAAGGGTTTTGTGATTTCAATATTAGGAAACTAATTGATATAAATAGGTTATAGTTGGATATGATGCACCAAAAAATAACCCGACCTACACTTCCTCTCACCTAATATTGCACATAAGTAAGTTAAGTGGTTTGTTCACCATGATCGCCATGGTCGATAAAAATGGGTTGTTTGCCACAATCTCAAGAAGCTTGATAAGAACAAGGGTAAAAACGCCCAAATTTTTCGCAATTCCTAGAAATAGTCCATGAATTAAAATACCGAATTGAAGCCCTAAAAGCATACCCAAGTTAAAATCGAACCCTAAACAAGATCAAACACAGGTGTTCATGGTCTTAAGAAAAAGAGAATCTTCAAGAACAAAAATAGAAAATTCAATAATCGTTCGACTTGAAACCCGAACATGAGACCATTCATCTATCCATTCCTTAATATAAACCTCTTAATTTCTAGGATAAAGTTGGATTAAACCGTAACCCTAGTCAAACCGGAGTTTCAAAAGTCAACAAACATCAAGACAATCTACTAGTTTCAACTTCGGCAATCTCGCACTCTCAAACCCTAGACAACATAATTGAGTTAATGGCTTATAATAGTTCGTAATAATATAGGGAAGTATAAAAATATTAGATTTGCCTATTTCTAGTGTCTTTCGGATCCGAACGAGATTAGTTTTCAAAAACCGTGCCTGAGAACACCCGATGGTAAAAATATTCCATTTATACCATTAGAGTTGTAATAATATAAGAAATCCAAAAATATCAGTTTCATAATTTTTTGGTAACTAAAAATATCAGATATAACTCATTTACGAATGTTCTTATTACTACCAGTATTTTATTTCTCTAGTCTACTATCCATAGTACTATTTCTACTATTCATTACTATTTCACTATGTCTATTTTGTCTTACAACCTATTTTTTACTATCTATACACCTATTCTTATATTTTTTCATTTCCAATATAACTTTATTCACATCACATCTTACACTTACTTCTTTTCATTACAAAAATACAAATTTAATCAAAACACTTTCTCTCCTCCCTACAATGCCGCTGGCCCTCCCTCTCTCTTTTCTCAATTTATTTCTTTTTTAATTTATTTTATTACATCTAATTTTCACTTCAAAATGCTACAAATACCCCATTTCCCTCCACTTCTTTCAAACCTTCATTTTACATAACAAAACTCTCCAAAAATTTCTCCACAACTTCTCTCTCCGCAAATTCTCTCTACAAAAAACTCTCTTCCATTTAACCTTTCTAAAATTTTTCACTACACATAAACTATCTACCATTCCTTCACATAATACCATATTTATATACCATCTTCATTCTACTTAAAAACACTCTTAGGTAAACTTCTACCGCCATTCATTTACCTATGTCATGTAACTTAACATGACCATGGTGTTGTTTCTCAAAGACTTATGTGAGTTGTAGAAGCAACAACACGTTCATTTTTTGTTCTTGCTAATGCCAAGAATACCAATTATATTATTTTGTTATATTATTGTTATTATGTAGTTATTATGCTCCTAATCTAACTTTTTATATATATTAATATCTATATGTATATCTATATATTTCATAGAGCTTAATGCTCACTAACTCTTTAACATGCTTTTATTATTATTGCTTTTTCTTTTCTTTCTTGTCCTTTTTCTTTGGGACTAGTCTATTCTTAGTCTCAAGATGCTTTGATGAAGCTAAGGCTCCCAATACTTGATCGGGTTGCCTTGATAAAGCTAAGGCTCCCAATACTTGATCGGGTTGCCTTGATGAAGCTAAGGCTCCCAAATGCTTGACCGGGATATCTTGATGAAGCTAAGGTTCTTAATGCTTGATCATATTATTATGTTTATTTGCTTATCTATAATTCTTATTATTATGTATTAATCTTACTTTTTTATTTCTACATAATCATATTCATGCATAATTAGAATGTTGTTGTCTTAATAAAAATAAAAAATGGTTCTTTTGTTAATAAAGAAAAGTAAACTAAATTTCTTATCACTTAAACAAAGGATTTTTCAGTAAAAGATCTAAGTTTAGTTTTTAATAAATTTTTTTTCAAAAGCTTACATAAGCTAATCATAAATTTTAAATTATTAGTAATGAAGATTTCTTCACTTAATAAAGGAAACTTATTTCTTTTATAAGTAGGAACTAAATACTCCATAAAAATATAATTTTTAGCATTTAACTTGATTTTGTAACCCAACCATATCTTCTATAAAACGTAAATAAGTTCATCATAGATTTTAAAAATCACTTACTAAGAAAGCTTCCACAAGAATTAGTTTTAATATTATTACTCTCTTTTCAAAGTTAAAATGAAATTTTCGCTAAGTTCTAATATTGATAATTCTGTATTAGGAAAACTTTTTTTAGGAACTTAACTAAAAAGATTATGCCATCACTTGATAAACATAGGAATAAAACAAGTTTTTCTAAACCAAGGTAAAACCATCTCACTATTTTAGAAAACCAACTTAGAAAAATAAAATTTGCCAAGAATGTAAAATTTTAAAAGTAAACTTATTTTCTAAAGAAGAGAAAGAATATAAAAATGAGAGGAAAACATACATTTAACACAACTCCAAATATTACACCACACCAACAACTTAAGGAAATTTTTGAAAAGCTTTTTTTTTTTTTTAATCACTAGAAATAAAGATGGTAGATAACTGAAAGAACCAAATTTGAAAATTAATTTACTTTTGAAAAGTTAGGAAATGAAATTCTAATAGGAAAATACTTACTTATAACAACCTAAGAATTTTTATGTTTCCTTCTAGTAATTTAAAAAGGAAAAATTTTCAAAGTTTTATCTTTTAAAACTCTTAAAAACAAATTGTTTTGTGAAAAATCAATATTGAGACAACACTATAAAAATCATACATACAATATGAGTATATATACATATGTTCAAAGGATTTTTCATCTATATAAATATCCATATATTTTGCTTAAGGGTTTTTAGATAAAGAAAAGTTTGGAAAAGCATATTTTGTGGACTATGAAATTCGTAACTATTATGTACCGTGGTAATTTGCAACTCAAATGACTTTTTATGATAAAAATAACCTTAGAAATGAATAGATCTTTTTGAGTAGGTAGAAAACGATATATAATATGCAAAATTCCAATTTAAAATGAGCAAGTTATGGCCGTTTTAAGTTGAAATTTTCTTCTATCTGAATTTTGATGAAAATAATAGAATAGAATTAGAGAGTTCAAGTAGAATTTCCATGAAATATTCATTTTGAATTTTTTTTTCTATTTAGGTAACAAAGCTTGGGAGGATCTAGAAGTGTAGCAAGGATGGTTGAGTAAGTTTATTTCCTACCTTTTTCGTACTTGTTTGTGATTGTAGCTAGGGAAACTAAAAGTAGGAAAAGATGAAAATAAATTTTGCATGATAACATTGGTTGAAAGAATACTAAGCATATCAGTACATGAATTGTTGTCAATCAAATTGTGTTTTATTATTACCATTCTGGAGTGTCTGCACTTCTGTGATCGCCTTAAAGTACCTTGATTACATATTTCGAGTTATATATTAATTGATTCATGCATATCACGTAGTTAGTTTCATTTCATTAGCTACTATACTCGATGAGACAAGAGTATAGTACTGGGATTTGTAGGAGAGCCGTAAGTCTGCAAGATGGGCGAATAGGAGCCGAAAAGAACTATTCAAGGATGAGCGAATAGGAGCTGGAAAGAACTATTTCAGGATGGGTGAGTAGGAACCAAAAATAAACTACATAAGTTGGATTTCAAAGATGGGTTTTAAAGATCCAGAAACTCCTAACCACCGAATGGAGGGCTAAATCCATTCAAAACATATGATTTCTAGTATATCATATGTATTGCTTGCTCACTTGCCTGATGCATTCATATGCATTTTTAATAACGTGTTTGAAATTATTGATACGAGTATGTTAATTCAGGAATATTCTTACTAAGCTAGTTGTGCTTGTACCCCGATAAACTTTTGTTGAAACAAGACTAATGTCTCTTAAGCCGAAGACTTCATATCTTTTAGTTCTAATATTGTTTCTTTATGTGAAAGACTAAGTTGATATTATGTTCTTGAGAGATTTCGGGGAAAGCCCCTAAGATGATGTAAGAACCATATTTCTATAATGTTGAAGTTAGAAATTTATCTGGATTTCTTGTATGCTATAATTACTATCTCAAACTACACATTCCACTGGAGTATTCTATTGCTATGATAGACGCCTTACATATGGTGTTGAAGCTTTCACATGACTTTAGGAAGTCATTCTTAAGTTTTAATACCACATGTAGCGGACTGTCATGTCTAGGGTGCCCTTTGGGGGGTGACAAAGGGTTTTGGGTCTCAAATAAGAAAAACAAAACAAAAGGAATTCATTAGCATTCAAAAGTTAGGTTTTACATCTGAAAAGAGGGTATTTATAGAATCCCACAATAATAGCAAAATGTAAAGGAGACAACTTAATAAAAATAATTCATGCAAAACATAGGATAAAGATCACGCTCCGCATCACGAGCGTTATTGTATTTCATGCTCCCCATCACTGCCGTATCTTTGAATGTGATCTCTTCCAATTAACCCTCTAATATTGATAACGAAAACCATCATTGGTGTATCTTTCACTGTGTTCTTGTCTAAGTTAAATACCCAATGCTGATATGGCTTCATCACAGGCATTGTTAACGTTACGCCCTAGGTTACAAGCGTTATAACTCCCCTTGTCTCCATGGTAGCCATATTCATGCATAGTGGTTGGAATCACAATCGTGGTTGATAGGGTTATCTTCCTTACTTCATGTTCTCCTTCTAAATTGTTACAAATTAACCCATGCTCCTTTATGCATATATCCATTAACCATTTATGAAGTTGTACTCATTTTCATGAGTCTCAATCCTCATCTTGCTTAATCTTTTTATGTAAGCTTGATAATCATTGAAGCAATTCTCCTTTTCTTGCGTGGATTTGGCAAGGATCCTTTGAGTTAGTCATTAGCTTCCTTTAATGCAAGCTTGGACAATAAATGTCGAAAGCTGATTCCTATCATTACTTTTACTCACTTTTTTCCTTTTATTTAGCCTAACAAAAATAGATGGGTTTTATCTAACTATGAGATAATCTAAACCTAAACTAACAAGTTTCACAGCAAGCATAAAAGAATTAAGATAAATCAATTGGTAAGGTGCTTACGTCAAGCTTTACCTTAATTCTATTCATGTAACTCAAGAAATTCTCAATAAAAGTTGTGTTCAATTATTGCACTATCAGAGTCACTAGATTATGCTAGAGTTTCCCTCGAAACCAAAAGCACCTAAACCAAAGCCAAATCATTGGAATCTCTTCTTAAGTATTAGCAACTTAAATTTGCATATATATCAACAATCCCTTGATTAACAACATATTTCATGCAATCAATCAATGAAAAAAGATTTCACTATCTCTATCTCTAGAAAGTTATGAGCAATGTCATCAATAGCCTAGATCTATTCATTAAAATGATCTCTCAGACTATTTTAATGAAATCGAATGGTGTTTTCCCAAAGCATAGTTTCAAAATTTATAAAACTCATTCTTAATCCTACTACAAAGGCAATAGGCAGTGCACCTATTGTTAGTATAGTATAGCTAAAATTGGGGTCGTCCACAGGGAAAAGAACAATTACTAGTAACAACTCCTCTTCTACTATTTGATTGCCTGATTAGAAAGATTGTGAATCCATGGAAACTACAGATTATCATAATTAAGTACTTAATCTATTGAGTTCCTTAAGAAAAATGATAATTCTCTTGAATCTATCAAATTATCTAATCCTTGATCAATCAATTAGGATCTCTCCTTAATTAATAGCAACCTAGAATCGCATTGGGCACATGAGCTCATCGATAAATCCATAGACAATAGAAGATTCTTGCTATTCTATCTCTGGAATTATAATCAAATCTCATCAATTGCATTGATCTAATCATAAAAGCAATTTCTCAATTAACTTAGATGATATCAGACATAAATTCATACTCTAGACATATGAATTTAAGAAACAAATAAGATATCATGCAATTGAACATTGGAACATCAATTAGATTTCATTTCAAAACAATCCTCATCACATGATAGAAATAGAGTTCAAACAAAACCTAGATCTAGAAGCTACTCCTCCATGATATTTACAAAAGAAACACAAAACCTATATGAGAAAGCAGAATTCATGAATACAATCCATATAATTGAATTTTGAATGACCCAGATCTTGAATTAAACTTGACTTGTTGCCCTATTGAATGCTAAGAAAACCCTTTAAAAAATGCTTAGAAAATTTGTAACCCTTTCCTGAATTCTGGACACTATACATATGTTTGTGGCCTCAAAAATAAGAGAAAATAAATAAAACAAGGGCACATGACTTGATATGCTTCTCCATACACCTCTTGGCAAAGGGCATGGCACATTTTGGCCTTGGAGTCGATCTTCACATGCCACATCGCAAGGGGCATGGCACATTCTATGATAAAGACTTGGTTGATATGCCCCTCACCACGAGGCATGGTGGCTTCCATTCTGCGAATTGGTCCATATGCCTCTCGATACGAGGCGTGGTGGATCCTGTCATCATATGCTCAAGTTACCACCATAAATAGGTGATGTATGGAGTATGAATTCCATTCATCTCTTCTTTTCTTTGTCAATTTCACTTGATGTAATCATGTTTAGTTCCTTCTTACTTGAAATTAACAAATTAGTGGATTAAGCAATGTTGTCAAAATCGGATCAGATATTGACCCAGACATGATGGAGGGTTAGGGGTTGAGGGGTCGAACCGGGGTTTGAACCGAGTTCACTAAAAAATAAAATTTTAAATTATAATAATCCTAATTGTAATGCCCTAAACTAAGTCATTACAACCTGCCACATGTCATTCTCTTAAAAGAGACGCATAAAGCTCTAAATCTAATTCCACTAATATAAACATATTAAAAATCTCTATGAACTCACAATTAAGGGTACTCCAGGAGGTACAAAACCTGTAAAACCTATAATTTATAACTTTCAAGTATCGCTTGTAATATAAGCTAAATCCGAGTCAGTAAAACCAAAGCAAAAAAATCCAAAAAATCTAACTTCCAAATTAAATCATATAATCTTTGTTTAATAAACTATTACATAAAAATTAATACTTCAAATCCTCAAAAAGATAAATAATCAAAATATTGTTTTAAAATCTTCAAAAACTCAAGAAATCCTTTTTCATATCCTGTATAACATCCTATTCTTTTGCAGGGTAGTCAGATCCACTATCGCTATTCCCAAAATCAAAATACAAGTCATAACTAGACAAGTCATAAATAATTTCTCCATCACCTATACATGAAAAAGAAAGGAATGAGCGAAAACGTCCACTACGCCAGTCCACAAACACAATGCAAATGCACAAACAACATGTATATATTCGTGCAACTTAACTAAATGCAAACAACAGGATTATTATCTTCATTACGCCTACAAAACATCATAGTTCAGAATCATAGATCTGTAATCCCAAACTTGGAGTTAGTCAAACTCATGAAAAACAACCAGATATTGAAAATAAATAATTGTATACATATATTAGTGAATGGGTACTCCCTAAACACTCGCGACCATGCTACCAATAAACCTATATCTATCGGAATCATCTCCAAGTACAACCTTACTAGGGATAATTACACAGAAGGATCATCAGGGTGCCTCACCAGTATCACTGTCTGCCAGGTCTTTACTGGTCAAAGCTAAAGACATCCAAAAAAACAATTTAAGCCAAATAGAATTTAGTTCATTTATGTATATATTCCTATAAGCAACAATTAGAAAACTAAACCTGCAAGCAAATACAACAAACAAGGAAATGTCGTACATTTTCCAATTCTAGGAACAATCTCTCAAAATCCTCAATTTCTTAAAAACAACAAGAAATCTCCAAATCTCCTGAATATAACATACAATAAGAATAAGATATAAATCATCACATCAAAACCTTAATTATCCAATTCCCCAAAATTATCCAAAACCCTAACCTCTCAAGAAATCATAACTGCAGAATCTTTCGATCAATTCCCTAAAAAACCCAAATCCCCATAAAACCCTAATTGCGTAAATCAATAAATACAAACAAATCCATCATTCTAATTCAATCTTTTAATGAATCTATGATTTAGAGGATGAAAACTTACTTTGATTTCACTCTAAATCCGGAAAATAGCCAAAGACCATAAAGAAACCCTAACCGTAGAACATTTCCAAACATGAACGAACAAAACCCTAAATTAGAAATCATTTCAATGAAATCTAACTATTCAATTAAGGGATTTAATTACCTTGAATAGATCTCCAATTCTCAATCGTTCTCCTCAAGATTCAGATCTAATCGTCAACGGTTTATCTCACAATCCTCTTCAAAAACATGAGAAATCTATGATTATAATGTTGATTACATGTTAAATTGTATAGATCTCGTATAAATCCACTTACCCAGATTGAAGAACTTGATTATCCTTTGATTTCTCACACAAAACACTTAAGAAAGCAAGCCCTAGGTTGCTTTGGAGAAAAATAACTCGGAGGAAAACAAGACAAACCCTAATTCTCGTCATAAACTGCATATATATAGAAAATAGATTTAGGTCGCCAAGTAGGCCAACGGTCTAAATTCCTAGGCCGATGGCGTACATTCTTCGGCTGGCGGCCTAAGTGCCATTTTAGGTCTAATTTCTAAAAATTCATTTCCCCTTGTTCGTGTGACTTTCCCTTGTCCAAAATTTACATGTTCAAAGACAAAATTACCCTTGTCACAACACTTAAATTTCTCTTCTATAATTCATTATGAATTTATTTACTTGTATTTTACACTAATTATTAAAAAAACAAATAAATGAAACATAAATTAATATCATCATACTTATATGTAAAATATGATTTACAAGTGTCTTCAAATATTAATTTATTAGTTTAAAATATAAAAGTTTTCATTTTTAAAAAAAGTAAAAACACATGATAATATATTATATAATATAGATAACAAAGTTTATGTTGTTAGATACAAGTTTTAAATATAGTTTAGTATAGGCTTATATATTTATATATATATATATAGAGAGAGAGAGAGAGAGTATAGTATTATACTTGTACTGTCATGCCCCGAGGGGTATCCTAAACATGGCAGTCCGCCATACATAATACTAAAGTCTAGAAATGTCTATCTCAGTCACGCAAAGGCTTCCATATCATGTACAAAGCGTACATCACAATCAAGGAAACGCATCGGAGTAATACAATTTATATTGATAATAAATAAGTAACAAGGCAAAGAGAATACTTATAAAAATATATACATACTAAATTACAATTCTTAGGGGCATATCCCTCTATTATCTTCAAATAAATATACATTACTAATCATATAAGTCATGACATATAAAGAACCTTACAAAATTACTTCATCTTATGATTCAATTTCCTTAATAGAAGCTTGACATCCTTCCATGACTTCCTTAATGTCATGATCCTCAATTTAAGCCACGGGTATACCTGTTTCAACAAAATCTATAGGGGTATAACCTACAACTAGCTTAGTGAGATATTCCTTTTCATTCGTACCATATTTTCAAACAAGTTTATTTAGATTTTCACACATATGCTATGCATGTAATGCAACAATCACATGATTATGCAAATATATATAGTTATCCGGAAACCATATATAGAACGGATTTACCCCT
The DNA here is from genome assembly GCA_024138025.1 of Combretum micranthum. Taxonomy (NCBI): domain Eukaryota; kingdom Viridiplantae; phylum Streptophyta; class Magnoliopsida; order Myrtales; family Combretaceae; genus Combretum; species Combretum micranthum. Next base: position 98,512 of record JAMXBD010003661.1, on the reverse strand, counting down.
CCGTATCAAGGGTTAGGGAATCGGGGTTGAAGGTCCTCGACCTTCTACTGCTAGTCTCCAGGTCCTCACCCACAGCATTCGGTTGGCTTGGCTCCAAACATAGAGTCACATTCCCAGGGTGATGGATTCTCTAGGAAGGAACATGGCCCGTGTCACCACACGATCACAGCCAATCCAACTCTACGCGTAGAAGTAGTTACCTTCTGAAAGAGATGTGACTCGGTGGATGCTATGCGTGAGCATGTTATTTTTCTTAAGCCAAACCTTATTAAGGTTCATTAGGGGGCGATCAATCAATTTACCAATTAATAAAAGTCATACAAGTAAGTAAACAAAAACATTTAAACAGGCAGTTTGAAGTTACGATATTCTTAATTCTCATTTCACGCATAAATAAAGAATCATATATATACATATCCCCGAATTCCCATACATATCCATTTTTATCTTTCCTTAGTATACTAATGCCACTACTTTACAAGCACAAGCAAAATAACAAAATTAAGAGGAATAACTCACTCGTCCATTTTGCAATCTTCTTAGTCGTAGTAATCCTCGAGAAGGGTATTCTGGTATCCTTCATCACCTAGACAAAAGAAATACCCAGGATGAGTATTTCGTAGAAATTCTACTTAAACTTTCTAATTCTATCTCACTATGTTCATCAAAATCATATAGAATGAAATTTCAATTTAAAATGGCCATAACTTGCTCATTTTAACTCGGAATTTCGCATATAATATACCGTTTTCTACCTATTCGAAAAAATCTATCCATTTCTAAGGTTATCTTTATCATATAAGGTCATTTGGGTTCCAAAAAGATTGGGTACAGATTTAAAACGAAATTTCTAGTTTTTTGCAAAAACCATTTTCTAACTCAACTTCATTCAAAAATCCTTTAGAAAAAAAATATATAGATATATATATGTATATATAATTGATAAATCCTTTAAGTATATAGATAAGCTCACTTTATATGCAAAATTTCTAATAGTAGTGTCTCAACAATTCATTTTGAGTTGTTAAAACTTTAACTTTGACAATTTCTTTTCAAGTCTTTTGAAGAAACTTTATATTTTCATAGGTTTATAAATAAGTATATTCTTACTTTATTGTCTTCATTCTTTTTCCAAAAACAAGTAAATTTTTCTTTCAACCTTTAGTCTTGCATAAATTTTACTTCAAGTGTATTAAGTTGTTGAAAACCTTTTTATGAATTTGTGTTTGGAATGGTTTTAGAGATTGAGTCTTGTCTTCTTATATTTATTATATAAGCTTTTGTTTTCTAAAACTTGTTCTTTCATTTCCTTTGGAAAGAATCCTCTTTATTGATAAAATCCTTTGTTTTTAATCTTACCTTATTCATATTTTTTTGAAAATAAGTTCTTTCTTTAGAAATTTGAAAATCGTTATTTTTCCTAAGTGGGTTTATAACTTTATGTGTTGATTTTATCTTAACTTTGAAAACTAGTTTGTTTCTTGGTTTTATCATGGAGTTAAAAAGAGTTTAATTCTTAAGCTTTTTATAAAAACTTTTAATATTAACAAATTATTTTACTAAAACTTAAGTTACCATAATATACAAAGAAAATATTCATTTCTCATGTTTCCTTGGTAAACTATCTTTGTTATCTAAGAAAACTTTGAGAAAACTTGTATTACTCTATTTCTATGTTGTTTGATAATATCTTCATTATTTGTGACAAGTCACATAATTGAAAATTTAGTTTTAAGTTCCTTTAATAAAATAAAATTCTATTAGTTGAGACAATATCATTATGTAGATGCAAGTATCATGAGCAAGTAATATAATAAGAACATAAGAAAATACTAGAAACAAATAATAATAAGCAAAACAAAAATATCAAGTATTGAGAACCTTAGCTTTATCAAGGTATCCCGATCAAGTATTGGGAGCCTTAGCTTCATCAAGACATCCTGGGACTAAGAATGGATTAGTCCCAAAAGATTAAAGAAAATAAATAAAAGGTTGTTTTGACTTGATATGGACAAGTCTAAGACTAGAAAGACTAGTCTTAAGGAAATACCATGAAATAAATAAATTACAAATCATGAAATTAAATAAATAACAAGTAAGCTTATATGCTCTAAAGATTATATATAAATACATAAATATATTTAGTTAGATATGAATAATAAAATCAACATAACAACATAATAAAATAGGAGTTCATGTGCAAGAACAAAACATGAACATGTTGCTTTTACTACTCATATGAGTTTCAAAACAACACCATAGTCATGCTAAGTTACATAACATGGATAACTAGATGGTTGGAAGAAATTTTTACCTAAAGTGTTTATGTGGTATAAAGATGGTAGTAAATGTTACGCCCTAAAGGGTACCCTAAACGTGGCAGTCCGCCGCATACAATATTCAAGCTAATGAATGACAAACCGTAGTCATGTAGGAGCTTCGATATTATATGCAAGGCGTGCTTCCAAGATAGTAGGAGACTCATAGGGGTATTACGTTTAAATAGATAGGAAAAGCAAGCATGAACTTAAATAAATAATCATAAGATCTTCATTTCATCATAAATCCGTACATCATCTTAGGGGCATTCCCCCGCCTTAAAGTCTTTGATCAACAATACTATTATTAAAATAAACATTTCTACTACATAAGTCTACTATAGAGATTTTTCCTAGAAGTCTACGTTCAAAACTAAAAATACATAAACTTCTTCCAAAAACTCCTAGTAGCTTATACTCGTACCTGGCATACGGGGCTCCTCGAGGCCAACCATAGGTAATCATACTGTAATAGAAAACTATAAGGGTATAAGCATGACTAGCTTAGTGAGATAATTCCAACTATAAGACATTTCCGAAAATCAACCAAGTATTTAATCAAAGCATATGAAAATGCATCAATCATATGAACAAAATATACACTGATTAACCGGAAATCAAGTGTAGCATGGATTTAACGCCCTCCATGACAAGGGTTGGGGTTACAGGCCCATACGACCATCAGCAGATTTACCGGCTCCTGCTTGCCCTGTAGACTTTCCGGCTCCTACTAGCCACCTTGTAGACTTACCGGCTCCTACCAGCCACTACTACCACTTTTCGTTTTCCCCACACGAAGAAAAGTAGTGAACAAATGTGATTTATGTATGTGATATGCATGAATAATTTCAATTTAATTCAATCATATAAGTTGAATTCATATTAAAAGTGATCAACCATAATTTCATCATCCAATACATAAATCACACTTTATTTATATCGTCTTTCGATATACTTAACTTTCATTCAACAATTATTTCATAGCAATGGTTCTTTTCTCTAGTTTTCTAATGCTACTAGTTACAAGCACAATCAAGGAAATGAACTTAGGAAAAGAATTAACTCACTCCATATCGGTGGATCTAATCGTAGTAGTCCTCCGGTAGACGATCTCGGGTCCCTCGTCACCTAGACAAGATGAAATACCCAAAATGAGTCTTTCATAAGACTTCTATTCTTGAAGATTCAATTTTTCTTAAAATCGCGGTAAAATCGTATAAGGGGAAATTCCAACTTAAAATGGCATAACTTGCTCATTTTAACTCGGAATTTCGCGTATAATATACCGTTTTCTACCTACTCGAAAAGATCTACGCATTTCTAAGCTTATTTTCATAAAACTAGGTCGTTTGGGTTCCGAAAAGATAGCGACCAGATTTGCCACGAATTTAAAAACTTGTTTTCCTTCTTTGTAAACAAAGCTCTCATGAAAAGATAAATATTTAAGTAATTTGTAAACTTTTTGGAAGGTATATACATAATGAATTCATAATAAATGTATGAAGTAAATGAAGTTGTCTCAATTTAAAGTAAGGTTTAAAAGACTTTGAACTTGAGATTCTATTGATTATTTATTCTACTTTTGAAAGATCTTGAGTTATTGAAATGAATTTCTCTTTCTAAATCAAATCTCTTGTAGTTTCTTTAAATTCTAAGGTGTGATTTTATTATCAAAACTTGGCTTTAAAGAGTATTAAAATGACAATTGTTGTAAAGGAATATTTCTTGAGGAAAAATAAGTTTCCATAAAACCTTTTGTTTATGAAAAATCATTTTCAAATATCTCTTGATTTTCCAATAAAATCTATTTCCTACATTTATGTAAAATGAACCTTTAGTTTTAAAGAAACATTCTTTAAATTTTGTTGAGACAAAAGCATTATGTTCATGCATGAATATGAATCATAAGCTATGAAAATATGAAAAGAACATAATAACTTAAAGGAAAAGCATATAAAGAAATAAATCAAGTATTGGGACCTTAGCTTCATCAAGGTACCCCGGACTAAGAAAAGACTAGTCCCGAAAAGAGAAAGAATTGTTTTGACTTGATGAGGACAAGTCTAAGACTAGAATGACTAGTCTTAAAAAAACTTTGAAATAAATAAATTGCATTGAAGTAAATAAATTGCATGAAAGATAAATAAATTGCAAGACAATGAGCTTATATGCTCTAAATAATATATATATATATAGATATGCTAGATAGTAATGAACATAAAAGAAACATAAATGAACATAGAGGAATTATGATTATGAACAAAAACAAAGCATGAACCTAATGTTGCTTTCTTAACCTTCATGGTTTTAGAAAACACACACTAAGCTCATACTAAGTAGATGAACATGAAGAAATCTTGAGAAATTTCTTACCTAAAGGAAGCTAAACTAAGAGACTTCTTGAAAGAACTCTTGAGAGAAATTGGAGAGAAATTTTGTAGAGTAACTTTAGAGAAGAAGAGGTGTGAAAGAAGTGAAGGTATGAGGGGTATTTATAGGAAAATGTGGGAGATAATTTGTGTTAATTAAATAATTGGAAAAAAACAAATTGAGCATAGAGAGAGGGGGCCGGCGCCATTTTGTGCATGGGGAAGAGAAAAATTAATTTTTTGTTATTTTGTTAATTAAAAGTAAGAAATGAAAGATGTGAAGTTGTATTGGAAATGAAAATGTGTAAGAATAGGTGTATGGTTGTAAGAATAGGTTGTAAGAAAAAGTAGAGATAGATGAATAGTGAATAGTAGAATAGTGTAATGAAAAAGTAGACATGACAATTTAATGCCGGTAGTAAGAAAATACGCATATAAAAGCGATATCTGATATTTTTAGTACCGAAAAATTACGAAATTGATATTTTTGGAAATCTTATATTTTTACGAGTCTAACGGTATATTCGGAATAATTTTCCTATTCCGGGCTTCCGGACACGTTTTTCAAGAATCATGTCCGATCGGGTTCAAAGGACACTCGAAATTCTTCAATCTGATATTTTTACGCAACCTATAACTATTACGAACCATTAAGGCAAACTTTTCCAACTTCGTTTTCTAGGGCTAGAGAAAACGGCAATGCCGGAGTTTAAGCGGTCACGATAAACTAGGGTTTTGGTTGACTTAAGAGTCCGTTTGACTTTCGATTAGGGTTTGGTCTTTAATTTGGAACCGAAAATTCGGGGACTTACAACCTACCCCCTTAAAGAAAGTTTTGTCCTCAAAACTTGAAATTCATACCTGATTCCTTGAACAGACTTGGGTATTTCTGGCGTATGTCTTTCTGCCTCCCAGGTTGCTTCTTCATGTGAGTGGTTTCTCCATAGAACCTTCACATACTTGATTTCTTTGTTCCGAAGCTTCTGCACCTTGTGATCTAGGATCTGAACCGGGTGCTCCTCGTATGTGAGATTTTCTTTCAGCTGAACAGGTTCTAGCTCTGCAATCCTGGTAGGGTCTGACACATGCTTCCGTAGAACGACACGTGGAACGTTGTGAATTCCAGATAGGCTAGGAGGTAGTGGGCGGTAAGCAAGATCTCCTACTCTTTCCAGTACTTCAAAAGGTCCAACATAACGTGGGCTCAACTTCCCTTGTGCTCGAACTCGGCGAATACTTTTGATGGGTTTACCTTTAAGTACACGTGGTCTCCAACTTCAAACTCAAGTGTACGTCTTTTCATATCCGCCCAACTCTTTTGCCTATCTTGTGCCTCCTTCATCTTTTGTCGGATGATCCACCTTGTCGGCCATCCTGTAAAAATCAGGTCCGATGCTCAACTTTTCTACATCATCCCAAAACAAAGGTGACCGACATCTTCTTCCGTACAATGCTTCATAAGGCAGCATCTGGATCATAGAATGGTAGCTGTTGTTGTAGGTAAACTCTACCAAAGGTAGGTGTGCATCGCAGCTACCTTTGAACTCTATCACACAGGCTCGCAGCATATCCTCCAATGTTTATATTGTCCTCTCCGATTGACCATCTGTCTGAGGGTGATAAGCCGTACTGAAATGTAGCTTAGTTCCCATACATTTCTGTAAACTTGTCCAAAATTTGGATACAAACCTTGGATCTCGGTCGGAGACTATTCCAGTGGGTACTCTGTGCAAGCGTACTATTTCCCTTATGTACATTCTTGCCAACTTTTCCATAGAGTACGTCATGTTCATTGGAAAGAAATGTGCCGTTTTTGTCAATCGATCCACGATGACCCAAATCGCCTCATATCCAGTCGATGTTCTTGGCAATCCACACACAAAGTCCATCGTGATTTGGTCCCACTTCCACACAGGTATTGGCAAGGGTTTCAGAAGTCCACCAGGCCTTTGGTGCTCTACTTTTACTTGTTGGCACGTGGGACATTTCAGCACAAAATCTGCTACGTCTCTCTTCATGCCGTTCCACCAATAGTGGCTCTTTAGATCCTGGTACATCTTCGTTCCTCCTAGGTGCATGGTGTATCCGGAGTGATGTGCTTCTTCCATGATTTCCTTTCTTATGTCTTCATCATCCGGAACACATAACCTGCCTTTCATCCTCACCACTTCGTCATCATCCATGGAGAAATCTGTGTATCTTCCTTCCTGTACCTCTTTCTTGATCTTCATGATCGCCTCATTATATCGCTGGGCTTCCTTGATTCTTTCTACCAAGGTGGGTTCCAAAACAAGGTTGGCAATCTCTACTTCCACACTTTGCCCAATGAATTCAATGCTCATTCTTTCAAACTCCTTTATCAACTCTCTCTTATCAGTGAGCAAAGAAGCAATTTCTCCATAATTTTTCCTACTCAGGGCATCTGCGACTGAGTTTACTCTCCCTAGACAATAATTGATTCCAAGGTCATAGTCCTTGATGAGCTTTAACCATCTCTATTGCCGCATATTCAACTCCTTTTGTGTGAATAGATACTTGAGGCTCTTATGGTCTGTGTAGATTTCACACCTTTGTCCATATAAGTAATGCCTCCATAACTTGAGCGAAAACAACGGCGGCCAACTCCAAATCGTGGGTAGGATAATTCTGCTCATGGGTCTGAGTTGTCGAGATGCATAAGCGATCACTTTCCATCCTGCATCAGCACGCATCCGAGGCCATTCCTAGAGCATCGCTGTGCACGGTATAGGACTTCTCGGGGTCTTAGAATTAGAATTGGGGCAGAGACAAGTCTTTTCTTTAGCTCCTGGAAACTTTGTTCTCTCTTGTCTGTCCAAATGAACTTCTCCTCCTTTTGGTTAACTGAGTGAGGGGCTTGGCGATGGTTGAAAAATTCTTCACAAACTTCCTATAATATCCAGCCAAACCGAGAAAACTTCTCACTCAGTCACAGTTTTAGGTTGTTTCCAATCCATTACTGCCTTGATCTTCTCAGGGTCTACCGATATTCCTTCTCCAGATATCACATGTCCTAGGAAAGATATACGATCCAGCCAAAAGTCACACTTAGATAGCTTGGCGTACAACTTATGCTCACGCAGGTCTGTAATGCCATTCTTAAGTGTTCCTCTGTTGCTCTCGCGTCTTGGAGTAGATTAGATATCATCAATGAAGACTATTACACACTTGTCCAACAGGGGCTTATATACTCGATTCATGATATCCATGAAAGCTGCTGGTGCGTTGGTTAGTCCAAAAGGCATCACTAGAAACTCGTAATGTCCATAGCGAGTTCTGAAAGCTGTCTTTGGTACGTCTTCAGGTTTAATCCTCAACTGGTGGTATCCTGACGTAGATCGATCCTTGAAAAGACACTTGCTCCTTGAAGTTGATCGAAAGGTCATCTATCCTTGGGAGGGGATACTTGTTCTTGATGGTGACTTTGTTTAGCTCCCGATAGTCGATGCATAAGCGCATGGAACCATCCTTCTTCTTCGAACAATACTGGTGCTCCCCAAGGTGATACACTTGGTCGGATAAAACCTTGATCCAACAAGTCTTGTAGAATCTTTAACTCCTTAAGCTCCACTGGTGCCATCCGATAAGGTGCCTTTGAGATTGGTTCTGTATTGACCAATAGGTCGATTTCAAAATCGATCTCTCTCTTTGGTGGCAATCCAGGCAATTCGTCCGGAAATACATCTGGGAACTCATTGACCACGGGTATGGATCCAAGCTCAGGCTTTTCTCCTTCTTCTTCATCCAGGTTACTAAGGTTGATCTCCTCGTCGTCCATTAACTCGAACGAATTTAACTTCACCGTGGATTCTCCTCTGAATATCACTTCACATCCATTTGGTCCTTAAACTTCACTTCCTTTTGTCTGCAATCTACTAAGGCCTTGACGGATGTTAACCAACTCATACCCAAGATTACTTCGTATTTACTCATCTCTAAGATTATTAGGTCACACTTGGAGTGACTTCCTTGTATCTCCATTGGACAGCCTTTAAGCATTTCCTTTGTCGTTACTATGCTCCCGGTGGGGTCTTAACTCGAAAACCGGTAGCAATAGTATCTATGGGTAATCCAATTTGTTTAGCCAGGCTAACGGTGATAAAAGAATGGGTAGCTCCCGTATCGAACAAAGCATAAGCGGGTTGACTAGCTACACGTATGCCCTGCACTCGATTTTTATACTAATTACGAACTGGTATACTTAAGCTAATCGTAGGTATAAAACTTGCGTAGCGTAGGAAACTTGATAACTTGCTTTAAAAGAAAGGGTTTTGATTCTGACCTGTTACCAATCCAAAATCTGAGCCATAATCTCCATCTACGGCTGCTAGCTCTGCTCCCTCACCATCGGACTCCTCGCATACCCATTGTCCTTCGAAGTTGTATATCCTCATTCCATGGACAGCTGCTCCAGTCCGACTTGAGTTGCTTCCTCCATTTCCATTCTTTGCTGATGCTGCTCCTCCCGTAGAACCAAACGGTCTTGCTGGTGCATTCTTCCTTTGTGGGCATTCATTGGCGAAGTGCCCAGTTTTCTTACAAACGAAGCAAACGGTGGAAGCCTTCTTTGGGCAATCTCCTATCTTGTGACTGGGATCTCCACAAAAGTAGCACTTGTGTTGCAGCAGCGGGCACCTTTTTGGGTAATGCTCCTTCTTGCATTTCCAGCAGGTCACACTGACTTCCGGTGTCTCCTTGTTGTTACTAACACTTCCTCTGAAGCTATGGAAAGGTTTGAACTTCTTGTTTGAAAGCTGGGTTGTAGCTATCTTGAGTTCTTTCCAACACGAAAGTCTTCTTTCAGGGCTTTGCTCTTCCTCTTCTTTGCTCCTCAATGATACGAGCCCTTTCTACCAACTCTCGGAGGGTCCTCAGGTCTAACTCCTCCAGACGCATCCTTATGTCTTCATCCAGGCCACTCAGAAATACTTGCCTCTTCAGCTCCTCACTATGCTTGAAGGACTCAGGTGCGTATTGGAGCAGTCGGCTAAATTCCGTCTCGTACTGCTCTATCGTCCTTCCTTTCTGGGATATATGGAGAAAGTCTCCACTATATTGAACTCTTAAGCTTCCAGGGAAGTAATTGTCCAGAAACTCTCTACGGAAAGCTGCCCAGGTCACGGGTGGCAACAATTCCCTGCTTTTCGACTCCCACCATACCCTGGCATTGAACGCAGCATGTACGTGCCATAGTCCAGGCGCAGATGATGGGGAACTTCATAGGCGGCAACGACCTTTCTATCTGGGCTAGCCAGTCTTCAGCCGTCTGGCTTTCCAAAATTTCCGTCGAAGTACCTGTTGCTTTTTATGAAGTCTGGCAAGGAACTTCTATAAGGTCGAGGCGGCGGTGGTGCTGGCAAAGGACGGTATGAGACTCAGCTTCTGGAGCTGCAGGTGCCTCAACGGTTGCTTCAGGTGCATTTGCAGCAGGTGGTGGTGTTTTGTACGCTGCATGAAATTATTGACCAACCCTGTCAGTTGGTTGATAGCGGCCCACACATCTCCTTGTTGATTTGGCGGAGGATTTGGGGCTTGTTGTCCTACTGGGGGATTCTCTGGTTCTGCTGGTATATTGTTAGAGGCGCGACGTTCGCGTCTTCTACCTCTCCTACCACGTCTGTTATTTATTCTAGTTTTAGACTTTAAAGAGATCGGAAATATCGGAAATTGCATAGGAAATATTTAAAGCAATCAAATTCAGAAATCATCAAACAAAGTACTTGCATTCAAAAGGAAATTAATAATTCTTACATAACCTTGAGAAGGTAGAAACCATTCTCATCAAAAGATAATTGTTCAAAATCATAGAAAAAAAACACAATGCATTAAAAGAAGATAAGCCTAGGAAAAACTAGGTTGGACTTGTCTGGGTTATGCTCCTTCTTCATTCCTTCATTCTTCTCGGGGACGGCTGGGTTCGCACTCCTGCTAGTGGATCCTTGTGTCGCTTGACGAATTGTTGTAGTATTGGCTCACAGTCATTCTTTTCCCTCGGTATCGTGAGGTGATCTCTGCTTGAGACGGCCAAACTTCGTCATGCACGGACATCCTCTCTCCATGGGTTGTGCCATTCGTTTCTTCTGGTTCTTCTCTTCCTCCGGTGCCATTATTGTGGGGGTCTGGGATCGCTCCTCAGGAACCTATTTGGATCAAAAACATTGTTCCTTCTTCCTCATTCTCAGAATCGAAATCATCACGGGGTCATTCCTTGCAACGGTCTCCATTGGTACGTCTTGGCTCAACCTTCGGGGAGGTGCTGATTGGGGATCAAGGGCTGTCTTCCCAGAGGGATGCAGATTGGGTCTCCTCAGGCTCCGAGTCCTCGTTCGGATCTCCTTCCGGACTACGTTTGTCTCTCCATTCCTTCGTTGGCTGGGCTTCCTCCATGATGAAGTCTTCGTCTGGAATGACATCTAGTTGCATTCCAATGGAGTTAGGTTGAGGTTGTATTCTGAAGGCGTAGGGACAATTCGTCGATAAGCGGCATACCAATAAAATCGATCTTCCGCATCTGCCTTTAGCCATTCCGTATGATCTGCCAACTCATCGTGTGCGTAGATGTACAGGGGTCCTAACTTGTTCCATGTCCGAAAATATGGTTCCTGTCGTCCTCCCTTTTTCAAGACGAAGGTCATTTGCTGAAGCATGGTCTCCCGATATATGAAAACCATCATTCTCTCGACTACATAAATGACTTCTATGTCACTCCATCTCCGATTGCTTATTGCGTCATATCTCAACTCCTGGGGCAAGTTCCTCCATAGGGAATGTCTCAATCCTCTCTTCCACAGCTTGAACATTTCGTGGGCGGTCCTGGGCCTTCCAACTAATGCGAACTTCTCACACAGAACCCTTAGTCTAAGGCGGTAGTTCACGAAGGTCTTGTCACGGTCCTTAAGGAAATGTCGGGATTTTTCCTTAACCTCAGGGAAAGTCAGCTATCAAGGAAAACAAAGAGGGGATCAGCTCTTAGGCTAGAGTTCTATCTTGTTACTATCTATCTAAGGTCTATTTCTACTATCTTATATCTAAAACTTGTGCTCTGATACCAACTTAAACTGTCACGCCCCAGAGGGTACCCTAAACGTGGCAGTCGCCGCATACAATATTCAAGCTAATGAATGACAAACCGTAGTCATGCAGGAGCTTCGATATCATATGCAAGGCGTGCTTCAAGATAGTAGGAGACTCATAGGGGTATTACGTTTAAATAGATAGCAAAAGCAAGCATGAACTTAAATAAATAATCATAAGATCTTCATTTCATCATAAATCATACATCATCTTAGGGGCATTCCCCCGCCTTAAAGTCTTTGATCAACAATACTATATCAAAATAAACATTCTACTACATAAGTCTACTATAGAGATTTTTCCTAGAAGTCTATGTTCAAAACTAAAAATACATAAACTTCTCCAAAAACTCCTAGTAGCTTATACTCGTACCTGGCATACGGGCTCCTCGGGCCAACCATAGTAATCATACTGTAATAGAAAACTATAAGGGTATAAGCATGACTAGCTTAGTGAGATAATTCCAACTATAAGACATTTCCGAAAAATCAACCAAGTATTTAATCAAAACATATGAAAATGCATCAATCATATGAACAAGTATGATACACGTGATTAACCGGAAATCAAGTGTAGCATGGATTTAACGCCCTCCATGACAAGGGTTGGGTGGTTACAGGCCCATACGACCATCAGCAGATTTACTGGCTCCTGCTTGCCCTGTAGACTTTCCGGCTCCTACTAGCCACCTTGTAGACTTACCGGCTCCTACCAGCCACTACTACCACTTTTTCGTTTTCCCACACGAAGAAAAGTAGTGAACAAATGTGATTTATGTATGTGATTTGCATGAATAATTTCAATTTGATATTCAATCATATGAGTTGAATTCATATTAAAAGTGATCAACCATAATTTCATCATCCCAATACATAAATCACACTTTATTTATCATATCGTCTTTCGATATACTTAACTTTCATTCAACAATTATTTCATAGCAATGGTTCATTTCTTTTCCTAGTTTTCTAATGCTACTAGTTACAAGCACAATCAAGGAAATGAACTTAGGAAAAGAATTAACTCACTCCATATCGGTGGATCTAATCGTAGTAGTCCTCCGGGTAGACGATCTCGGGTCCCTCGTCACCTAGACAAGATGAAATACCCAAAATGAGTCTTTCATAAGACTTCTATTCTTGAAGATTCAAAATTTTTCTTAAAATCGCGGTAAAAACATATAAGGGGAAATTCCAACTTAAAATGGTCATAACTTGCTCATTTTAACTCTGAATTTCGCGTATAATATACCATTTTCTACCTACTCGAAAAGATCTACGCATTTCTAAGCTTATTTTCATAAAACTAGGTCCTTTGGGTTCCGAAAAGATAGCGACCAGATTTGCCACGAATTTGCAAAACTTGTTTTCCTTCTTTGTAAACAAAGCTCTCATGAAAAGATAAGTACTTTAAGTAATTTGTAAACTTTTTGGAAGGTATATATATAATGATTCATAATAAATGTATGAAGTAAATGAAGTTGTCTCAATTTTAAAGTAAGGTTTAAAAAGACTTTGAACTTGAGATTCTATTGATTATTTATTCTACTTTTGAAAGATCTTGAGTTATTGAAATGAATGTTCTCTTTCTAAATCAAATCTCTTGTAGTTTCTTTAAATTCTAAAGGTGTGATTTTATTATCAAAAATTGGCTTTAAAGAGCATTAAAAAGACAATTGTTGTAAAGGATATTTCTTGAGGAAAAATAAGTTTCCATAAAACCTTTTGTTTATGAAAAATCATTTTCAAATATCCTCTTGATTTTCCAATAAAATCTATTTCCTACATTTATGTAAAATGAACCTTTAGTTTTTAAAGAAACATTTCTTTAAATTTTTGTTGAGACAAAAGCATTATGTTCATGCATGAATATGAATCATAAGTTATGAAAATATGAAAAGAACATAATAACTTAAAGGAAAAGCATATAAAGAAATAAATCAAGTATTGGGACCTTAGCTTCATCAAGGTACCCCGAGACTAAGAAAAGACTAGTCCCGAAAAGAGAAAGAATTGTTTTGACTTGATGAGGACAAGTCTAAGACTAGAATGACTAGTCTTAAAAAAAACTTTGAAATAAATAAATTACATTGAAGTAAATAAATTGCATGAAAGATAAATAAATTGCAATTCAATGAGCTTATATGCTCTAAATAATATATATATAGGTATATAGATATGCTAGATAGTAAAGAACATAAAAGAAACATAAATGAACATAGAGAAATTATGATTATGAGCAAAAATAAAGCATGAACCTAATGTTGCTTTCTTAACCTTCATGGTTTTAGAAAACACACACTAAGCTCATACTAAGTAGATGAACATGAAGAAATCTTGAGAAATTTCTTACCTAAAGGAAGCTAAACTAAGGAGACTTCTTGAAAGAACTCTTGAGAGAAATTGGAGAGAAATTTTTGTAGAGTAACTTTAAAGAAGAAGAGGTGTGAAAAAAGTGAAGGTATGAGGGGGTATTTATAGGAAAATGTGGGAGATAATTTGTGTTAATTAAATAATTGGAAAATAAAACAATTTGAGGCATAGAGAGAGGGAGGCCGGCGACACTTTGATGCATGGGGAAGAGAAAAATTTAATTTTTTGTTATTTTGTTAATTAAAAGTAAGAAATGAAAGATGTGAAGTTGTATTGGAAATGAAAATGTGTAAGAAATAGGTGTATGGCTTGTAAGAATAGGTTGTCAGAAAAAGTAGAGATAGATGAATAGTGAGGAATAGTAGAGAATAGTGTAATGAAAAAGTAGACATGATAATTTAATACCGGTAGTAAGAAAATACGCATATAAAAGCGATATCTGATATTTTTAGCTACCGAAAAATTACGAAATTGATATTTTTGGAAATCTTATATTTTTACGAGTCTAACGGTATATTCGGAATAATTTTCCTATTCCGGGCTTCCGGACACGTTTTTCAAGAATCATGTCCGATCGGGTTCAAAGGTCACTCGAAATTCTTCAATCTAATATTTTTACGCAACGTATAACTATTACGAACCATCAAGGCAAACTTTTCCAACTTCGTTTTCTAGTGCTAGAGAAAACGGCAATGTCGAAGTTTAAGCGGTCACGATAAACTAGGGTTTTGGTTGACTTAAGTGTCCGTTTGACTTTCGATTAGGGTTTTGGTCTCTAATTTGGAACCGAAAATTTGGGGACTTACAGTAAATGTATGGTTATGTGGTTATCGAGAAATGGTAGTTGTAGAGAGAAATTTTGTGAGTATTTGGTGAAACAGAATTTTGGTAGAGAAAAATGTTATGGAGAGAGTTTGTGCAGTGAATTTGAGAGAGTTTTGGTAGTAGAATGAATTATGTGAAAGAATGAAGGAGGAATGGGGTATTTATAGAATTTTGGAGTGAAAATTAGACATTATTAAATTAAATGAAAAAGAAAATAAATGAGGAGGAAGAGAGTGGGGAAGTGGAAGAAGGCATGAGGGGAGAGAGAAATTTGATTAAAAATTAATTTTAGAAGAAAAGTATGAGAGAAGTTTAGTAATATATGATGTAGATGTTTTATGAGAAAAGAAAATTGTAAGAAATAGGTATGTAGGTGTAAGAATAGGTAGTAAGAAAAAGTAGAGATAGTGAAATAGTAATGAATAGTAGAAAAATACTATGAATAGTAAACTAGACAATTAAAGGATCGGTAGTAATAAAAATACGCATAATAATGCGATATCTGTAATTTTTAGCTACCGAAAAATTCTAAAACTAATATTTTTGAAATCCTTGTTTAATTATGAGTCTTTTGGTGTTAATAAAATATTTTTAATATTCCGAGCTCCGGGAATGCTTTTCGACAACTGATCCCGTTTGAGTTCGAAGGATATTCGAAATTCGCGAATTTGATATTTTTATGTTACCCTATATTATTACGAACTATTTTAAGCCATTAACTTAATTTCATTTTCTAGGGTTTAAGAGCACGGGATTGCTAGATCTTAAACACTAGGGTTTGTTGTAAGCTTTGTTGCCTTTTAAGGTTCCGATTTGACTTTCGGTTTTGTCGAGTTATATAATTTTGGAGTTTTGACCGTTTCATATTTTTAGCTCAATATCTATGATTTATCTTATTTTATTTGTGATTATTTAATAGTTTTTAGTCCTCGGGATCGTTAAACCGAGTCTAGGGTTATGAGTTGACTTAGTTTGACTTTTGATGAAAATTGAAATTTCTGATTCTGAATTCATCAAGGGTTTTAAGATCTTATCATTTCGTTGTCGAGCGTTATTTGAATATATTGTCTTGATTTGTATGTTAGGAAACGGTTAGAAGATTTGATTGATGTACGGATGTTGATTCAACCAATAGTTGGATTTTTCTATTTTGTTTTTAAGTGTTCTCTTTTTCTCAGATTAAGAAATCTCGTTTTTTATCTTATTTAGAATTATGTTTTAACTTGGTTCGATTTTTTGGGTTTCATTTCCGGTGTTTGACTCTTAGGATTATTTTCTAAGAATTATGAAATTTTCAGGGGTTTACATGTACTACATTGAAAAATGTTCTAATTACATTATTTGAGTCATATAAAACTTAATTTACCTGTGAAAAACAAAAGTGGTACAAAATAGTATCAAATAATGTTTTACATCGTTTTGTTTTTGTCACGCCCCAGAGGGTACCTTAAACGTGACAGTCCGACGCATATAATATTAAAGCTAATGACTGACAACCTTAGTCATGCAGAAGCTTCGATATCACATGCAAGACGTGCTTTCAAGATAGTAGGAGACTCATAGGGGTATTACATTTAAGTAAATAATAAAAGCAAGCAAGAACTTATATAAATGAACATAAGATTTCCATAAATAATATCCTTACATCATCTTAGGGGCATTCCCCCGCATTAATAGTCTTTCAAAATAATAATCACTATAACATAAGTCTACTATAGAGATTTTCCTAGAAGCCTATGTTCAAAACTTAAATACATAAAGCTTTTCTCAAAAACTCTTAGTAGCTTATACTCGTACCTGGCATACGGCGCTCCTTGGGGCCAACCAAAGATAATCATACTGTAACAAAAAGTTATAAGGGCAAAAGCAAAACTAGCTTAGTGAGATAATTCCATCTACAAGACATTTCCATAATTCATACAAGTATTTTAATCAAAACATATGAAAATGCACCAATCATATGAACACTCAAGATACACATGATTAACCGGAATCAAGTGTAGCATGGATTTAATGCCCTCCAAGATAAGGATTGGGAGGTTACAGGCCCATACGACCATCAATATTATAGATTTACCAGCTCCTGCTCGCCCTATAGATTTTCTAGCTCCTACTAGCCACTAAGTAGACTTTCCGGCTCCTACTAGCCACCATTACCATTTCCTTGTTTCCCCACACAAAGAATAGTAGTGAAACAAATGTGACTCATGTGTATGACATGCATGAATTGATTTCAATATACATTTAACAGAAAATGTTTAGTTCAAGATAAAGGCGATCAACACAATTTTCATCATATCAATACAAGAATCACAATTTATTCATCAAACCATCTTTCGATATTCTTAACTTGTATTCAATCATTCATACTACCACAACAATTATCCATTTTATCTTTTTCTTATTTGCTAGTGCTACTAATTACAAGCACAAAACAAGGAAATGTAACTTAGTAAAAGGAATAACTCACTCCATGTCGGTAGATCCTAATCGAAGTAATCCTCCAGAAAAACGATCTCGGGTCCTTGTCCACCTAAACAAGATGAAATACCCAAAATGAGTCTTTCATGAAGTTTCTATTCTTAAAGATCTTAAACTTTTCTTAGAATCGCGGTAAAATCGTGTAAGAGGAAATTCCAACTTAAAATGACCATAACTTGCTCATTTTAACTCGGAATTTCGCATATAATATACCGTTTTCTACCTATTTGAAAAGATCTACACATTTTAAACTTAATTTTCATAAAACTAAGTCGTTTGGGTCCCGAAAAGGCAGCGACCAAATTCATCAAGAATTTGCAAAAACTTGAATTCTTCCTTTTATCAAAAGCTCACTTGAAGAGATAGATTTTTCAAATATTTTATAAGCTTTTTGAAAGGTATAAACATATATGTAATGAATCATAACAAATGTATGAAGTAAATGAAGTTGTCTCAATTTATCAAAAAGTAAAGTTTTGAAAGATTTTGAGCTTAAGAATTTTTGAAGTGTCCATTTTACTTTGAAAAGATTTTGAGTTATTTGAAATGAGTATTTCTTTCTCTAAATTTAATTTCTTGTAATTGCTTTATATTTCTAAAGAATGATTTTTTTCTAAGCTTAGATTCCAACAACTTTTAAAATCAATAACAATTTCATAAAAGGATATCTTTGTTTCTTGTGATCATTTCAAAAGAATTTCTAACATTTAATGAAAAGTGAATTTTTATAACACCTTTTGTTTGTTTAAGAAAAATAATTTCTAGTCATGTTTATGAGTTTTTTAAGAAACTTATCCTCGATATGTATTTCTAAAAAAAATTTTAGTCTAAAAAACATGTCTTCATTTACTTTGTTGAGACAAAACCATTATATTCATGCATGAATATGAATCATAAAATTATGGAAATATGAAAGAACATAATAACTTGAAGGAATAAACCATTAAAGAAATAAATCATGTATTGGAACCTTAGCTTGTTCAAGGTATCCCGGGACTAAGAAAAGACTAATCCCAAAAGAAAAAAAAAAATGTTTTGACTTTATGAGGACAAGTCTAAGACTAGAAAGACTAATCTTAAAAACAACTTGAAATTAAATAAATTGCAAGACAATGAGCTTATATGCTCTAAATAATACATATAGTTATATAGATATATTAGATAGTTATGAACATAAAGGAAACATAAAGGAGTTTAGATTATGAACAAAAACAAAGTATGAACCTATTGTTGCTTTCTTAACCTTTATGGTTTTAGAAAACACACACTAAGTTCATACTAAGTAGATGAACATATGAAATTCTTGAAGGCATATTACCTAAAAGAAAGAACTAGAGAGAGCTTCTTGTAAGAGACTTCTTGGAGAAATTTTGAGAGAGATTTGAGTATAGTAACTTTAGTGTAGATGAAGTATGAAAGAAATGTAAGTATGAGGAGGTATTTATAGGAAAATGTGAGAGATAAATTATGTTAATTAAATAATGAAAAACAAAATAAATGGGGCTAAAATAGGGGGTGGCCGGTGCAAATTTGAGGGGTGAGAGAGAGTGAAATTTTTTTTTTTTTTTTGTAATTTGTTAATTAAAAGTAAGAAATGAAATATGCGAAATTGTATTGGAAATGAAAATATGTAAGAAATAGGTGTATGGGTTGTAAGAACAGGTTGTAAGAAAAAGTAGAGATAGACAAATAGTGTAGAATAGTAGTAAATAGTGTAATGTAAAGTAGACATGACAATTAAATACTGGTAGTAAGAAAATACGCGTATAAATGCGATATCTGATATTTTTAGCTACCGAAAAATTACGAAATTGATATTTTTGAAAATCTTATATTTTTACGAGTCTAACGGTATATTCAGAATATTTTTGCTATTCCGAGCTCCTATACTCGTTTTTCAAGAACTGTGTCCGATTGGGTTCAATACGAGTTTCGGTTTTACTAAACTGATCTTTTTAGGCTTCCTTGGATAATTACGAACTATTCTATTCACTAAACTTTCTCTTACTTTCTTGGGGTTTCTTAAACGGTGATGCCGGACTTAAGCGATTACGGTAAACTAGGGTTTTGTTGACTTTGGAAATCCGATTGACTTCTAATTAGTGTTTAAGCTTTAATTCGAATCCAAAAATTTCGGGGATTTACAGTTTTAGGTTTTTCATATAAATTTTGTATATCAACCCTCTTATTTAATTGTTTTTTTTTTCTTGTTCATTGTGTTCTACTTGATTCGTGACTAAAAACAAATTTGGTCTTAAAAGAAAAAGTTTTACTATATGATGACACCCTCCCAAACGTCATACCAAATCTAGAGAAACTAACAACAGAAGAATTATTATAGTCATTTAATGCACAGCTACACAATTTCAAAACTCGAGGATTAGCAAGCGTGAAGTTAGCTATTGTAGGTGCTTTTATCTTCTCTCTCTAACCCATCTCTCATCTTTTATCTTCCGATCTCTCTCACTAAACAACCCTCCCTCTCTCTATCTTCTTTCTTCTCATCTCTCTCTTTCCCAAACCAACCCACGCAAAACCCAGCAACCAAACCAATAACTTCTTTTGGCCACCCACCAACCTAGCTGCTTGTCGCCGTCAACAATGACACCACCTCTACAGCACCAATCGCTACTCAAGACCCCAACCGTACCCGCTCCATCTACTAACCACAGAAACATCCCACTTTACTTTTGACAAACCACCATATGTACCCTAGCTATATACCCAAAACCTCCAATGACATAACCGAATCCTAAGCTGAACCCACCCTCGAACAACACCACCAACACAAAACCATAGTAATCAGGCCAAATCACTAACTTCAATAACCCCCAGCAACATATACCATACCACTGCAACCAAACCATGCAACCTTCAGCTCTTTTTTTATTTTTAAAAATAGGCCTGCATTTTGAATTAGCTGACTCAGCCGGGTTAATCGAGTTATAGTTGAACCAATTGAGTCAACTGAGTCTGGTTGGTTCAACTCAAAAATGGTTTGTTAGTATGAACTAGTCCACTTTTTAGGCCAGTTTTAGTTGAACCGCTCGGTCCAGTCTGGTTTTGATAACATTGGGATTAAGTACCAATTCTAGATAATTTTTTTACTTAAAACATCAACTAAATATAGTCCATATCATCCTAGTATTAACGATGTTAATGCAATCATCATACATGAACCTATATCATTCACTATATAAATTCAAGATCAATGAGGCTCAAAGATTTACAAACCTAAGCTAAATCAACTACTTCTCCATGGATATAACAATACGAATCACTAGTTCAAAGAAGTAATGAAAACCCATAATGAGATAAAGCAATAAAACCGATACTCTTGATGAATTGAAATAATGAAGTCCAAAAGCTATTGTAAAACTCAATCTCCAAAAAAAATATACAAAACCCTCTTCTAAATCCTCTCTTTATCAAAGGAGTGTTTTATGATATTTTCTAGTCTATTTCTTCCTGATCCTTCTTTGAATTCTCTTTTTAAGGGGTATTCATACGAGCAACAAAAATTCCCAAAAATAAAAATAGCAAAAAAGATGTGCATGTTCAAGCAAAGTCCCAAATGGGGTGTATGGCAAGCTATAACACTTTATAATTTGGAGTACTAGAGTGATACATGTAGTGATATGGGGTGTATGGCAAGTTTTATCACTTTTTGATTTGTCTCTTGAAACCATATACCCTTTCGTACAAGTTGTATGGGAAGGAGTATCACTTACTATATTCCCCCTTAGAACCATGCCCCATTCCATACATGTTGTAAGGTAAGGTATATCACTCTCTATCTTCTCCCCTAGAACAATACACCATTCCATACATTCTATATGGTTCCAAACTTCTTCAAATTTCGAATTCATTTGATTTCTTCACCATAAGTTCTAAATTACCTAAAAAGACAAATTAATCAATTAAGTACCAATCTAGATGATTTTCACTTAAAATATCAACCAAAAGAGTCCAAATTATCCTAGAATTAAGGGTATTATAGCACATATCACTAGTATTAGCAACTGCCTTGAATTGGTTGTCCTCTCTCCTATCCATCCACCCGGCATTTCCACTATTCTCTTCTTTCATTCTTCCTCCTGTAAATGATTGATTGAAGCTAGAGCCCCTACTAGGAGCTAATGAAGATCGATACAGAATTCTCTTTCTTTACCTCTCAACTTTATATGCTAAGTTGATAGCTTCCTTTAATGTGTGAAAATTCTAGAGTTGCACAACACTAGCGATCTTAAACTTCAACCTAATTATGAACCAAGCTATAGTTTTCTCTTGAGGCTCTTCTACATTGGACCAAATTGTCAACATTTCTAATTCATTGACATAATCCTCCACACTCATTCCACCGCGATGCGAAGATTGCAACCTCAAATATAACTCATATTGATAATAATCTAAGACAGATCTCCTATGCATTACTTATTTCATCATCTTCCATTTAGTAATTTTAGCTTCTCCTTTCCTCCTACTATTCAGAAAATTACGCCACCATAGTGTGACACACTTGGAGAATTCTAATGCAGCAAATTGAACTATAGCAAGTTTGTCATATTCATAACACTCAAAAACTTGCTCCACATGTTGTTCCTAATCTAAATAATCATTAGCTGATCTTCCCCTAGTGAAAGGTAGGATCTTAATCTTAACCCTTTTAGCTATACTTTATGTATGAACTTCCTTTGCAAAAAATTTGTCACCTCTACTTTCTACCAATGGTTGATCTCCTAACCATCTTAACATACGTTCCATTAAGATAGTCAACTGATCAATGTGTTTATGGTGGTCATTTCAATGGCAATTATAGGGTTTCACCTCTGATTTGCTTATGTATCACCAAGTGATAAGAGCATATCAATCGTATCAAATAACAAATAATAAAACCCAATAGAAATCCTATGACAAGCTCTAAGATAGTGCACCTATCGATTGCATAATAGAAATACTACGGGCATCGTCCTCCAATATCTAGATATCAAGTAACTAATAATTAATTAAGTGCCTTCTCGAGATAATACAATCACAAAATGATACCCCTTATCTTGATCCAGCTTAAACCCTAATTTCTTATAACAAAGCATTGATTAACGGATCATCTATATCTTGAACTGCAGGAATTCCTAAATTCATTAACTTCTCTTTCAAGAAAATTGAATTCTAATTCTACATTATTAATGGAAATGTCTTTCATCATCAATTACATATAGAATTGCATTATTATTTAAGATTCCTTATAAAGATTCAATCTTTATGTAGAAAGTTCATGTAGACTATGTCTAGATCCATATTCAAACTTCTCTATTCATGTAGAACTATTCTATTAGATAAAATCTTTTTCTATCTAAAAGAAATCAAACATGCAATCAATTGTGGCCACAAATCAATCATAAAAAAAATTAAGAAATCATGAGTTCTCAAGAACATAAACTTTCATTAATCAAATTGATTCAACAACTAGATCTAGGGTTTCACAAGACTTAGGGTAAAGAAAATCTATTCGTTCATTAATTTTACAATCAAAACAAGAAATCTAGAAGAATAGAATAACTCCCTTAAACAAATTTTGTGATCTTCAATGAAGCCTAGGCACTTCTTCTGTTGAAGCTCTTGAAATTCTCTCTGGGGTTTCTATGGAAAGTGGCTGCTTTCAAACAACAAAACAAAACATCTATATATAGTGTAATGCCGTACACTACCTACCTACATAAGACGTGTACACCTAGACCCAACGCAAAAATCACCGTTCCTTGATCCGTATACTACTCGACATAAACCACTCATGGCTCGTTGAATTTCTAATGGGTTAATGTCATAAATGGTACCTGAACTTTGATAATATATGCAATTTGATATCTAAACTTTGAAATTAATCAATTTAATACACAAAAAAATCTTTTATGCACAACAGTCGTACCTTCATCAACTTTTTTTAGGTACTAAATTAATCAAATTCAAAACTTTTTAGATACTAATTGATCAATTTTAAGGTTCATGTACTATATTGGTCATTTCAAAATTTAGGTACCTAATTGTATATTTTATTAAAGTTCAGGTATTATTCATGATATTATCCAATTTCTAAAAGCTTTTAAAGTAGGAACCTTTTTTAGTTAAAAGAGGATAGTTTGATCTCATAATCTTTGGTTGATGTTATCTAAAAATTTATCTATTGGGAAAAACGTCTATCAACCAGTAGTTAAATTAGGGTTGGCTTACCTAATTGGCTCTAATTTCATATTTTTTCTATTCTTGGTTGGTGGGAGCTATAGAGTTCTAAATCAATCATTTTAAAGAATTTTTCAAAATTTTTTGTAATTGTGTCTAGTATTCATATTAAGTGGGTTGGGTTTAATTGTATGAAAAAAAAGAATTTTTCAAGCTTGACAAAAGTCAAAGACAATGAAGTACACTTGCTTCATCAAGCATGGATCCTCGAGGACTACCAGCCCCTTGCCCCAGTAGCTATTCTTCCCAGGAGTGGCTTAATGAGGAGGGAAGGTCATATTTGCGACCACAAGTTCCTTAGCATTGGTGATAGGCAGGTCCTTTAGGTAATTCTTCAGCACTAAAGCAGCATACAATGACCTTTGGTTCTCCTCTCTGCCTCAATTGATGCATGGGATATGATGACATTACTGAACCCATAAGTTGAACTTGAACTCATACTTGGCTCCCCCCGTGATGTCCACAATCAAGAACCTGCTCTTCCATTATGTTCCTTGGAAGAATTATAGCTCTATATAAACAAAAAGGTTATGACTTTCACTATTGTTGTTACTTGGAATAATACATAAATGGTATTTAAATGTTGATAAAATATGTAATTACTTTAGTACCTAAAAAAGCTTAATAGAGATAATATTGGCATGCACAAAAAGTTTTTTTCAGTACTAAATTAA
Source organism: Combretum micranthum (assembly GCA_024138025.1). Taxonomy (NCBI): domain Eukaryota; kingdom Viridiplantae; phylum Streptophyta; class Magnoliopsida; order Myrtales; family Combretaceae; genus Combretum; species Combretum micranthum. Next base: position 74,144 of record JAMXBD010003661.1, on the reverse strand, counting down.
TCAATTTCAAAATTTGGTTACTAAATTTATTAATGTCAAAGTTTAAGTACCTAATTATAAGTTTTATTAAAATTCAAATGTCATTTGTAACATTAACCCTTTTTGGCTTAGAATGACACCTTTTCTTGAAAACTTTCAAAATAGCATATCATAATAGATTTGCATGTTTTCATAAATAGTTGATAAGTTGCTCTTCCATGTATTGCATGTGCTTAGTTTTGTTATATTTTGCATTTTGCATGAGTTAACATGATATCATTGTGTTTGCATATTATTATTATTATTATTATTATTATTTATTATTATTCATTTGATTGACTAGCGAAATGATTGAATCCCATAACAATTTTCCCCAAATATTTTAGGTTTTTTATTTCTTTTCATTTTTCCAGACATAGAAATTTCATCATCGTGTTTTTCATAAATAAAAATTATCAATTTTCTTTTTAAAAAAATTAGCATATTTATGGTCTTTTCCAATATATAGACGTGGACTTTTTAAGCATTCTTTTCATGAAAAGAGTAAAAATTGAAAGAGCTTAATAAAATGAAAGAACTTACCAAATAAGTTTTCTTAAAATATGGAGAAGAGAAATTCTATTAGCAAATACATATACACTTATCATGTGCATGAAAATAAAAAATAAATAATAAAAAGGTTTTATTTCCTAAAAATCATAAAAATTAAAAAACTAATTTTAAAAATAATTTCTTTTTCAAATGGTTTTTCTAGAAAAAAAATATTAATTTTATCAAATAACTTATATCAAGTGGGTTAGATTTAATATAAATTAAATTACGGAAAAATGGAAAAATATGCGGTGGACACAACCCAAAGGAACACATAGGGTTCAATTAAGCATTATTTGTATGTTTCCATATATGCTTGCACACAACTTAAATGACAATCTTCTATTTGTCATATCTATATCATCCTCTTCAAATGTTTATAGTATGACTATCCCTATAATGCTAATGCTACCATTAAAATTTTTATATTAACACGATTTATGAAAAAGAGGCAACTTGTATCATTACTTGCTTGTTGAATATGTTGTAATAAGGAAACATGATCAAAGGATCCTTATTGATCATTTATGTACATTGTCTATGTTACATGCATTTGTATCTGCAACAGCCTATATAAATGTTGGCTAGATAAGATTTTTCAATATTCATAGGCTTTGTCATTGCTAAACAAAACATATATGCCACCATAATTACAATCCACACTTTTATAGTAATTTATTATTGAAGATGAGGCGATTCATTACTCATTCTCATTTAATTTACCAATAAAATAGAAAGCAAACCATAGACTTGAGTACAATTGTTTTTTATACACACAATACATAAAAAATATTTATTTAATACAAGGAAGTATCAGTTTCTTATCTTCCTCCAATTTATTCACACAATACACATAATATAGTACATAAACTTGTAAAATACATCAATACCGAGTCTTCCTCCAAGTCCCTAGTGTACCAACTGAACAAGGAAAGGACTTTAGCTTGTGACATTGCTTATTTCAACATAGTTCAGATCTGGCATATTTTTTACCACAGTTTCCCACTCCAATTCCAATTTCTTTAGGTACTTAAGGCAAACCCTCAATTAACCAAGTAGGATGGCCATGTTCCTCTTTCTCCAAATTTAGCTTAACCAAGTCTCCATTCTCAATGCATAAGTATTGTAGCCTAGAAAGGTTACTAGGAGTGAACCACTTTGGCATCATCTCTCGAGGATAACACCTAAGATACAACTCTTGTAGATTAGGAGGTGGCAATAAGTGATCTAGCATTTCAAGGATGTCACTTCCTAGCGTACAACCTTCAGTACCAATAGATAAGACCTTAAGTTCTTTCAACTCCAAAAGAACTTTTATGTCCTCTCCAGAAATTTCGCTGTCTTCACTAATATCCATCCTTAATACTCTAAGTTGTGTGAGTTTTAGAAGGTCGCTAAGGCAAAAAGCATATCTTTCATCTTTATTGGCAACCTTAAACCCTGACAATTCTTGTAAAGAAGAAAGCTTACGAAGTTCTTGAGGTAAACATTGGAGAGGGCAACTTCCCAAGTCCAAGATCAAGAGCCTCTTCAAGGAAGCGACCGATGCATGGAGTTTTTTCAATTTAATGCACCCAGTTAGAATTAAAAGCTGGAGGTTTCGGAGTTTCCTGATTAAGGATGGAACTTCCCTAAGGCCTATGACTCCACTTAGGTTCAGTTGTGCTAGGCGTTTGAGAGAATTGCATATCCAGATCAAAAATTGATCTACTCGAGCTTCATCTAATTTCATGTATGATAAATCTAACACACGCAATGAGCCAAGCATTCCAATGTTTTCTGTAAAAACAACACTTCCTGTTGGAATAAGTAGCAATACCCTGAGTTTTTTACTTCCCTTCAAACTTAGCATCTCCAATTTTCTTGAAACACATAACCATCGTGAATCTGCTCCCATTTTTTGTCTTCCTTTACCATCAAAACTGCCAAATCCTTCCTCTTCTACGATTCTTATGATCAGCTCCCTTGTCATGTCGTGTATCCTACAACCGTAGACTCTTCCATCATAACCACGACGTTTCACTGGCTCGATTAAACACCTACCAACCAATTCTGCGAGATAACCATACCCAATTTCTTTAGCAGTTTGTGAGTTTTGACCTTGAACAAGACCCTCGCCAATCCACCAATGGACTAACTGCTCCGTATTGATTACAAAATCCTCTGGATAAATTGAAAGTGTTAAGAAACATAGCTTTAGACGTGATGGAAGTTCATCATAGCTCAATCTTAATGATGTCATTATATCACTACTTCCTTCCATTGTCTCTCCATGAAAATTATCATAGATCTTCTCCACTCACTAGGCAATCTTTTTGATGCCAATAAGGCACTTATTGTCTTGATTGCTAGAGGAAGACCACCGCATTTCTTCACAATATCCTTGCCTATTTCTTCAAGTTTCTTATCAGGGCAAATCCCTTTCTTAGAAGAAAAAGCAACTTTGCAAAATAAATTCCAACCTTCTTCTTGGCTTAAAACTTTGAGACGATGAATGTAAGATTGTTCAACTCCCATTTGCTTCGCTACATCTTCTTTTCTTGATGTGACTATGAAGCAACTTTTTTTACCAGAGGATCTTTCAATGATTGAGTATAGTCCTTGCCACCAATTTGGGTAAGTCCAGACATCATCTAGAAAAATTAGACAACTTTTGCCAAAAACTTTTTGCTTAATCTTTTGGAGTAGTGCAATGCCTCCATCAAGTCCTGAGTAATCTTCAAGTCCTAGTTGCTTCAGTATGTTCTTCATTATGTCTACCTCATTGAATGTTTGGGAAACAGTTACCCAAATCAACTTCTCAAAGCCTCGTGCTACTTCTTTGTTGTGCATTAATTTTGTTGCCAAAGTTGTTTTACCAATTCCTCCCATCCCCACAATTCCTACTCCTTGAAACACTTTGTCTTTGCTAAGAATCCATTCCTTTATTTTGTCTACATCTTCATCGATTCCAACTACATTTGATTCATCAAGAAATAAATTCAACCTAGATGTTGTAAATTGGCTTGAATCCTCGGGAATGCCTTTTGGAATGGTCAAATACCGTTGTAAAATCGCTTCAATATTTCTCATTCTTGAATTGAAGTCTGTGAGCAATCTTCCTGTCTTATGCCGGAAATAAATATCTTGAATTGAGGATATGGAGCATCCCTTTTTGTGATATTCAACTCTAACCAAGCAGTCAGTTATTACATCATCAGCTTCATAAACTATATCTCTTACTTGTACTAAGGTTGTCTTAATAAATGATTTATTATTCTTCATGTTCTCTGTATCCATAAGCAAGGAGCTCATACGCTCAAGTGAATCCTTCATCTCTTGAAATTTGGTTCGAAATACAAATGCATATTGGACTTCATTGTGAATAATATAGTCTACTAGTTGTCCCGCTAATGATCCGCCTAATTTTACCAATGTCCCCAATGTGTCATCTGGCATAGTATCCATCTGTATGATGATTTATAACGTGAAATCAAATTTTATAATACATGCATGCACAAAGTACATTAACTAGAGACTGCGCACACGTCACACACATAAGAGTTAACATCTATCCAATCATAGGGTTAGTATACTAATGTCATAGACCTACTCATCTATCTTCAATACTACACTATATGTTGACATGAAAAGGATGTTTAACAAGTATTTAATTATAAGATAAATTGTGTGGACTACTTTTAAAAACCTTTAAAATTGTATAGACACCAAGACTTTTTAAATTAAGCATCTGCACTCATAAGACAAGCATTGGTCTCTCTTTTTAAATAATTTGAATATAAACATTTTTTTTTTCATTAACAAAAAGAAAAAAGGAAAGAAAACTTAGCTTTCATAAACACAATGGATAAAGACCATGCGCATTTAGCCTTCATCCACTTTCCTCCACTATAGCATGGATTATTGATAACAGATTGCCCAAATTATAACCCTAAACTTCTTCATCTCGTTCCCATTTAATCAATTAATTTATTTATTTATTTAATTTTGTTTAACAAAACAACCTTAAATCCCCAAGCTTGACAAAAACTCCAACAATGTGACTCAGTCATGAATGACATTACCTAGACTCGTCATTTAAACTGCTGCTGATTTATCCTTTTATTTCATTTCTCTTTGATGTGATGTATACTTAACATAAGACAATGAAACATCTTGGATTATATACAATAAATATACAAATAATAAGTAATATGTATAATATGAATTATAAATGATCTAAAGTTAAATTTATTATAGTTATATATAGACACTATATATTATTTATTTGCTATGTATAGACTAGATTTATAGATATATGCTATATGTATGTTTCACGAATAATTTGTAATGTCGTACATATATATAATATTATATATAGTCTATAACAAAACACAAACATAATCTATATTATGTTGATATATAATAACATTATTTATATAGATATCACATATCATGTATAAGAAATACTTAGAACACACACCACACAGACATATATATCACATACATGTGTAATCTATGGTTATGTTTTATATCATTTATTATATATAATAAATATGCCATATGTGTGTGTGCCATACAATATAAATTATAAATAACATAATGTACACATACATATTATATGATTATATATAGTACATAAATGTAATATGCATAAAAACAATCTACAATAGACACACACACGTTATCCATATGTTATGCATACAACATATAATTCATTTGTTATGTACAATCAACATGTTATATCTATGTGTATTATACAATATAGATTGTGTATGTAGTAGCTAAATCATGTTACATGTATAATAAATATGTATAACATATATGTGTAACCATATAATATATGGATAAATTATATAGGAAGGGTATAACATTTGGGGATAAGTTCATTTTAGGTCACAACGTTTAAGTAGTTTATTTTAAGTCAAAACATTTAGAGAAGTGAGTTAATTCAAGTCTCCATTAATACGTATTAATGGGAAAAAAAATTAATTAAAACTTAAAAGATGCACCATATTGTGACAACTGTCAATGGATCTCAATTGACCCACTTTTCTAAACGTTGTGACTTCAAAAAAATAATTTGAAACATTGTGACTCAAAATAAATAATTTAAAATGTTGTGACCTCAAATGAACTTACCTCTAAATATTGTGACTTTCTAGTATAATTTACCCTATAACATATAGATAAATACAGTCTAACACATGTCTACCATTGTAAAAAAAAAAAAAATTACAAATATAGAAATTGGATGAAACTAATTACTAAAATCCTATTACAAAATCTCGTTTGTAAAGCAAGATGAAACGTTTACACACACATTGTGGGTTTTAATGGTTGTGTTATTGCATGTGTAAAGTGCAATACACATCACAATTTTTGAAGCGTGACACAGGTAAGTCAATATCACTTGTTTATTACCCAATATACTTTTTTTTTTTTCATGTGTCCACTACACACTTAGCTAAACAGTCACATGAAAAGACAAACAAAGGAAAGAGATATATAGAGACATAGAGAGAGAAGAGTATGTTTGATTATAAGGTCCATGTAAAAAAAAAAAAAAAAAAGTCTATACTAGGTTGTACATGTAGTGAAAATAGACAAGTTGTCAACGACAACTAACTTGTTCAAACTCCATACAAAAACCGCACATCAAACAAAATATTACAACACAACACACTTGTATAGTCTCTCTTTACTTTCTCTCTCTTCACAATTACGATCCATATGTATATCGTATATGATACCTACGTTTCCATATATCTTGTTTCATACATACAATTTTGCTATTATATTTTGGTAATTAATTTTAGTTTAAGCTTATTCAAGAAAATATTTTTATTAGAGGTCCTAAAAAATGAAATAATTTTGAAAAATATATAATCTCTTTAAATATATTTATACATATAATAAATATATAGATTTATACAACATATATATAATTCATTTGTTATAAATAATATATATGCATGTATCTGTGTGAGTTAAGGATAAGCAATTCTAGAGTAAACAGGGTTTGAAGTCTTGCTCATAAGGTAAATTATATCAGAAGTCACACATTTGGGGGTAAGTTTATTTGAGATCATAACGTTTTGGAAGTACGTTCATTTGAGGTCACGTATTTCAAGTAGTTAAAAAGAGGTCATAATGTCTAAAGAAGTTGATCAATTAAGATCACTATTAACACATGTCATGACGTATTGGATCTTTTGAGTTTTAATTATAATTAAATATTTTTCCTGTTTATGCATGTCAATTGTGTCAATGGTGACCTCAATTAACATACTTGTCTAAACATTGTGACCTATTTTTAACCACTTAAAGTGTTGTGACCTCAAATAAACTTATCCCTAAATATTATGACATTCCAATGTAATTTACCTCTTACCCATTTGCTACCCTATAAGGTATAATGTACAAAGTTTTGCACTTGGAATCTACCCTATAGCACCTTAAACTACTTATACTCTGTATCGTATAAAACTCACTAGGTACATGATACCCTGTAAAGCATGTAAAATTTTCCATTCCTATTCAAATTTCAAGTTATAACATATAAAACTATTGATAAACCTAATTTATTCATATTTTATAAGCTCTAGAATATGTTTTATTAGTTATTTTATTATTGATAATTATTATGAATTAACACTTAAAATTGTTAAATTATGCTTTCAGACCTTTAAAGAAGATGTTTTATGAAAAGGAAGCCATTCAGGCCAAAAATATGAAGTTTGGAAGCAAAATATGGTCGACACGAGGAAAACATGTTGTGTCTACAAGCCATGTTAAGAAAATGTGCGTCAACTGATGAAAATTTGAATTTTTGCTTAACACTAGTATGGCATGACTTGTTGTAAGTCATGTCGTATGGAAATTTTAGTACAACAGGGGATACGACTGCAACATGACTTGTCATAGTCGTTTCATTTCAAGGAGTTGGTTACAGAACATTATATGACTTGAGGACATTACCTATCCTAGTCTTGTCAATTCAACAGTAAGTATTTTTTAAGAAATGACTTAAAAAAGGAATGTTAGCTTCTTCAAAATAAAGACAGCTACACTTAAAATTGGAAATTTTCAAATGCTCCACACGCCCAACAACTTTCCATTCTTGAGAGAGTTATTTTCCTAATCAAAGCCCTAGCTTACTCGCACATGTGACTTTCATATTATTCAAGATCTCAACCTTCCTCTTGTGTGCGAAGGAAATTTCCTTTTTTGAAGCTGAAGAACATCTATCAAAAACATGATTCGAAGGTAACAATAGAAGGAAGTAGTTCTATGAACTTATCTAGGTTATTATCTTTACAATTTAACTTGTGGTTTAATCTCGAATTGTAATTATGGATTATGCTTAATTTTTTATCTTTTTGGATTATGAATACTTCTCCTATGGAAGAGTAATTCCTTGCTTAGATTTTGATGAACTCTAAGTTAAATATGTGATTTGTTCTTCATTGATTTTAATATATTGCTTGATTTCTTGAATTCAACTGTATTGTATTTAATTGTTATTTTGAGTCAATAGTTTAGAATACTACTTTTTTTTATATATATTCTTGCAAATTAATTGAGAAATTGTTTGTATGATTAGATTTACAAATTGGAAGGGGTTGAATGTAATCTTAGAGATAGAACAACCTGATTCTTTAGGATTAGGGTAAAACCTAGTATGGGGATTATAGATTGATAAAGCTATCTTTGGAGTTTTTAATTAGGAAGAAATTCCAATTTATCAGCCTATGATAAGAAATCAATAAACTCAAGAGAGAGATTGAATTACATTAGGAATCTCTACTGCTCAAGAAAATCAACAATAGTAGTAAAATTATCCGCTGCATAATCACATATTACTTTGTGGGGATTCAAGATCTAAACAGCTTTTGTAATTTGGAATATCTTTTGCTTGACTTACATTACTCTAATTCTAGTAGTATTATTATATAATTTGCTTAACCACTCTCTTGTGTAAGTTGAACAATAAAAACAATAATATGTATTAGTACTCATTAGTCCTTGTGGGATTGACACTTGTGCTATAATTCTATACTACTATCATCAGTGGGTATATTTACTTTTTGTATGGTCATAGAAAGACTTGAGTGTAAGTTTTAACTTGTTATTGATTTTTTATTTCTATCTACAACCAGTAGCAATCATCATGTTTTTAAATATTCATTATAAACAATCTATTGAAAGAAAATAAAAAAAGTAATTATTTAAACCATGAGTTTTACAATATAAAGAATTTGTTTACGTGTTAAAGTAGGACCTCATTACATGATTTCACAAAACTATAAATTATTTAGCAAACTCTAAAATAAAAAAACTTTGCTAGTACTTTTGTATTAAGTAGCCTTTAAAGATAAATCACATCTATATGATTTAAAAGCTCAAGTACATATCATCAAAATTCTTTCAAAAAAAATTATAAGTACTACTACAATAAAATAGACAAAGTTTTTCTAAATAAAATTTTTGGAAGCTGCTCTAGACACGATAACCTTAAACAAAAATGATTGTAAAATAAAAAATAAAGTATTATTCCTTATCCCTCATTTTTTTTATATTATACTTTTTAATACGGTGCATGTTTCACGGGATAACATTGAACCTATATCTTTTATATATGAGAGTAAAGGTATCAATGTTTTTATAGAATATAAAGATCTCATTCACATACCTTACCCTTATGAAAGTAGGTTTAATAAAAACTATAATAATATTCTACTATATGGTCCTTAATATCCATATGGACCTTGCCTGTTTGAGAAGGAACGTGTGAATACTCTGTATGATGGATACTCACTCACCTAAGTGCAGATCTTGACAAATTCCAATTTATGATGGAGATTAGTTCTAGGAGCATATACGTATATATAGGCAGTTAACATTGTGATAATAACTCTTAACAGTGTGATAAGAACAAGAGTTAATTTGGACCATCAGTGATTAAATAACTACGGGACAATATCTCTAAGGCCTAACATGTACGTAAACGTTAAATTTATTAATAAGTTTTCCAGTGCATTTGATAGTTACATTCAATCCTTCACCTAACGCAAAGTCGTTCTTTCTTTCTTTCTTTCTTCCATTTTTCTCTCTTTTTTTTTTTTTTTCCTATTTAACTTTATAAACTTCTTAAGATGAACGACATAAATGATTTTCTAAACTACGTCAAATAAACAGTTGATAAGCGTCTTTATTTTCCTTTTTGCCCCCCTAATTTATGTTATATATATATATATATATATATATATTATATTATCCTTGTATGTCATACTTAAATATATGCATATATACAAAAAACAAAATAATGATTAAAAAATTACCATAAGCCAATGAAGAGTTAACACATATCAAATGTTAACAAGGTATTTAAATACTCTTAATTCGTGGATTTTCAGAGGTTTTCAATTTCAAACGGGAAAAAGACATTAGAGGGCCAAACTAGCTTTGTAACATCCATGTAGGAAAACTATAAGCATCTAAAGTAACTTATGTGACTAGGCATCAGCACGTACCTCAATGCGGCAAATCTTCTCTTCTGAAGCTGTATTCAAAATATAGGTTGTACGTTCTTTTTCCGACTATGTGGTGATAAAAGAGTTTTTTCTTGGAGAAAGTGAAATGGGATAATGGTACACAGTTTTCAAAAGCCTTTTATAGAAGAAAAGGAAATGGGATAACTTAAAGAAGAGGTAACCCATGGACAGGAGGTGACGTAAGAATGAATTCTTTGGAATCAAAGAAGCATTATAGTATTACGGTAGCTTTTATGTCCTTATTCCTGATTCGCATTTGCCTTTTTTCAATGAATTCTACAGAATCAAAGAATAAGAATCAAAGTATGCTTGTAGTAATATGCTAGCATTTATGTCCTTCTTTAATAACATTTGGTTTATTTCAGACGAAATCAAATCAATTTTATAAACCTTTGCTTGTTGCTCAGTTAAGCCCGTATGAAGTTATGCGCAGTTAAATTAATGTGTATGATTATTCTTTTTCTTTGTTTTTTCCCATATTAAGGCCCTGGGTTTTAAATTAGAAATATATATTGTTAATCATATCCTATTACTGCTTTAATATCATGTTGAAAAAAGGATTCTATAAAGTTGATGTAACTTTAATCAAATGCTTCAGAATTTCATGTCTTTTTTTTATATAATTAGTAATTCCATAGCGCCACCCCCCCCCCCCCCAAAAGAAAAAAGATTAAAAACTAGGTAGGAGCTCGATCAAGAAATTAGTTGCAAAAGTGTCACTTATTACAATTGAAATTTTAAGAGTTTTACTTGGACAGTTCTAGAATACGTAACAGCTGTTGGCTATTGGATATAATTTAATATGTCATTTAGTTCAGATAAACAAACTGTGTGGTATGTTGGTTGGACATCCAGCCCATCTTTCCAACAATGAATGATTTGGGTTAATGCAATAAGAAGTATTTCACTTGTTTGATCAAAGATGTCCATATATTTGAGCAATTTAATAACTCATGCGACTGTCAAAAGCATTATCACTTAGAGGAATCATCTCTAGTCTTTCAAGAGAGAAGAATCATTTAATGACCGATAAGGAAAAAAAAAATCTTATAGGACAAGATTTCTAATAAAATAGATTGGATGATAGAATTTTCCTATGTTCCAATGCCACAAGTAAGATTTTGAGTCTTCATCAAAGAAACTTAGTTATACTAAAGATTATATATTTCAACCGTTGTGCAAGCATATATTACTTCTCACACCAACAAAAGCCCATCTAGAAAGGCAATATTATTATAGGATTTTTATTAAAGTGCCAACTCTTGTTGAGTATAGCTTCAATTTTTTAAATTAATTTTTTATTATTTATTTATTTTTACATTAATAAACCTTTTCTAGATTATAAATAATCTGATGCAATCTCAAGATGAGAGAAATAATATAAGAAAATTGATATTTAGAGACAAAAATTCTACGATGAAAAATGAATAAAACTAGTTATATTTCTACAAATAGAGTTAGCGACGATGTTTTTTCAACAAAAATTTATATATAGAAACAAAAATTTTATCTCTAAAGCCCAATTTTCTTATAGTAAAAAATGGATTAACCATCTCTAAGAAGGGGTAGTCAAGTTAATACATATGACCAATAGCCAATCAATTGATGTCATGCTCCATGAGTTACCCTTATCATTATAATCCATCATATACAACAAAAATATTTAGGAGTAACTCCATTGTTAGTTAGAGATTTTTAATATAATTGCAATTTATGATTACTTCAAATTACATCAATTGGAATTACATTTCTATACAACTAAAAAGTAAATGGACATAGTAAAATCCATATGTAACTAAGTAAATATAATATGTCATATAGGGTTGTGGGTCCCATAACTGTTGATATGTATTTAAAATATATTAAAAGATAACATAACTATTAGCTCTTAAAATAAAATAGAAATGGAGTGTTTCTTAGCCTTTGATTTTCACTCATACTCTCAACTCACGAGTTGTCATGTCCCAGGAGGCACCCTATATGTTAAAGCCCCATTGTACACTATATGAAAACCTAAGATTAATACCCATGTCACTTAAAGGCCTCCCATCGTGTATAAAGCGAACCATCAGCTTAGGGTGGCATTAGGATATGCATGATGCTAAGTAAATATCATACTAGAGATAATTAGTGACATATAAGAATAAGTATTACTATAGATTCGAGGTCATGGGCTCAACACAAAAGCATAATAATACTAGTCTTTGTAAAAAGTAAGTACAAAATATAATATAATTATGAAGTCTCCAAATAGGGAATGAATGAAATGGATCACCAAACCTAAGTTCAATAATCCTAATGCTCCAAAAATATGCTAACATGGGGCTTTGATTGTCCTAGTGTAACCCATAATCTATCCTACAAAAGTATAACACTATAAGGAAATAAGCTACATGTAAACTCCCAAAGTTTTGTGACCGGTTTAGCTTAAACGCTAATCGAAAAATCAACCAGAAACCTTAAAGTCAGCAAAACCCTAATTAGACGTGATAGTTTAAATCCGACAATCCCGTGTTCGCAACCCCAAGAAAGTAGATAAGAGATTAGTATGTACAATAGTTTGTAATTACATAAGGAAGCTTAAAAAGATCAGATTAGTAAAATCGCAAATCGTTTTGAACCCAAACGGATACAGTTCTAGAGAAAACGTGATCCGAGGCTCGGAATAGTAAAAATATTCCGATTATACCGTTAAACTCGTAAAAATATAAAGTTTTCAAAAATATCAGTTTTATAATTTTTCGGTAAGCAAAAAATAACAAATATCGCAATTATACATGTATTTTCTTACTGCAGGTATTTTATTAGTCATATCTACCTTATATTAAACAATTCATTACTATTCTACACTATTCTTTTATCTCTACCTTTTCTACATTTCTTACACCTATACACCTATTACCTTTATGTTTTACCTTTTCCATAATTTTATTTCACATCTACCTTACTTATTACTTCTTTTAATAAAAAAAATACAAAATAAATACTCCCCTCTCTCTTAATGTGGCTGGTGCCCCCCAACCCTCCTTTTCATCTCTCTCAATTTTCTTTTAATTTTTTTTATTTAAATCACACAAAAATCACTCCTCATTTCCTATAAATACCCTCCTCCTCTTTCACTTCTTTCACACAATTACTATCCAAAAATTTACTACCGAAACTCTCCAAAAATTTTCTTTCAAAATTCTCTCAAAAATACTCTCAAACTACCTTCTACATTCAAAAACCATTCCTACATAATACTTCAAAAACCCTCTTTAGGTAAATTTTTCTTTACAAATTCTTCTTCTCATGTCATGCAACTTTACATGACCATGGTGTAAGTTTCCAAAAACTAAATGTTATGGAAGTTATACTATGTTCATATATTATTCTTGTTCATGAATATCTATTTATGTTTATGTTTTTATTTTACATTGTTCATATTATTATTGTTATTATATGTAACTAAGTATTATTATATATCTGCATATATATATATATATTCTTCAGAGCATATAAGCTTACTTGCAATTTATTTATTTTCATGCAAAGTAATTTATTGATTTCTTCAATTGCAATTTATTTATTTTTATTGTTTTAAGACTAGTCTCTAGTCTTAGACTTGTCCTCATCAAGTCAAAACAATTTTCTTTCTTTTATTTTATTTCTTTCTTTTGGGACTAGTCTACTTCTTAGTCTCGGGAGCCTTGAAGAAGCTAAAACTCCCAATACTTGACTTTATTTATTATTTATGTTATTCTTGCTTGTTATTATTTATCATAATTATGCCCATTAAGATTGTTGTCCAAATTTTTAAAGTTCCAATAATACTTTGACAAAAAGGAGATTTTATCACCTAAGAATGGTTTTATATGAAATATAAATTATATGGTTTAACAAAAATAAAGTTATTCTTTTCCAAGTTTTAAGAAGAACTCACTATAATTTTAAAAATTACTTTTGTTTTGAAAAAGCTTTTTAAATCATTTTTATATTACTTTGTTTTCTTAAAAGAAGATGACTTTGGTACTAAAATATTTTCATAAAAACATAATATAAGGAAACCCCTTAAAACGAAAATAAGAGTTTTCAAAACCAAGATTTTTCAAATAAATAGTTAAAGAAAACAAATATGAAAAGTAGTACAAATATTGAGAATTTAGAAAAGAAGCAATTTATTTTATCAAAAGTCATTTAGAAAAATAGTAAGATAAACATAAAGTGATTCTTTGAAAACAAAGTAATCAAAATATTCAATTTAAAGGATTTACAAAATGAATTTCTTGTAAACTATAGTTTTCTAAACTCTTAATTAATATTGTTTTACCCAAGAAACATGGTTGGACAACAAACACTTAAGCAGGGATAAAATATGAGCTATGTATCTATGAAAAAGGAATTTTTCAACTATATAGATAACTAAGTATTTATCAAAGCAATTTTTGAAGGGTTTAAATGTTTGAAACAAAATGCTTTGGGTTAGGTGTAAACCTCTAAATTTTCGGAATCGGTTTAGCACAAAACCCTAACCGGAAGTCAAACGAAACCCTAAAGGTCAACAAAACCCTAGTTTACCGAATCAATCTAAATCCGGCATTGCCGTTTTCTTTGGACCGGAAAAACGAAGTTGGGATAATTAGCTAAAATAGTTCGTAATAACCATAGGTTTTATAAAAGTTTCAGTTTCGCGAGATTCGAGTGTCCTTCGGACCCAATCGGACACAGTTCTCGAAAAACGTGTCCGGAAGTCCGGAATAGTAAAAATATTTCGAATGCACCGTTAGACTCGTAAAAATATAAGTTTTCCAAAAATATCAATTTCATAATTTTTCGGTAAGTAAAAATAACAGATATAGCTATTATACGTGTATTTTCTTACTACCGGTACTTTAATTGTCATATCTACTTTACATTACACTATTCATTACTATTCTACACTATTCTTTTATCTCTACTTTTTCTTACACCTACTCTTACACTCTACATAACCTATAATCTTAACTTTTTACCTTTCCATAACTTTATATCACATCTATCTTACAAATTACATCTTACATTTTCCAAAAAGTCAAAAAATTAATTCACCCTCCCCCTCATCACACCATGGCCGGCGCCCCCCTCTCTCTAATGCCCTCAATTTGTTTTAATTTGCATTTATTTTAATCACACAAAAATCACTCCTCAAAATCCTATAAATACCCCCCTCCTCTTTCACTTCTTTCACACATTCACTACCCACAAATTCATACAAAAACTCTCTCAAATTTTCTATCTCAAAACTCTCTCAAAATAATTCCACAACAACTTCCACCAACAACAAAAACCCATAACCACATAACCATATCAAAATCTTCTTTAGGTAACCCTTCATAATTCTTTCTTCTTCTTCATGTCATGTAACTTTACATGACCATAGTGTGAGTTTCCAAATACTACAAGTTGTGGAAACTACATTATGTTCATGTATTGTTCTTGTTCATGCCAATCCATTTAAGTTTATGTTGATTTATTATTGTACATATTCTTTAGAGCATATAAGCTCACTTGCAATTTATTTATTTCATGCAAAGCAATTTATTTACTTTTCCATTGCAATTTATTTATTTATTCCTTGTTGAAATTAAGACTAGTCTCTAGTCTTAGACTTGTCCTCATCAAGTCAAAACAAGCTTTTCTTTCTTTCATTTTATCTTATTATGGGACTAGTTTATTTCTTAGTCCCGGGAGCCTTGAAAAAGCTAAGACTCCAATACTTGACTTTATTATTTATGCTTTATGTTATTTTGTTTATTATTATTCTCATAATCATGTTCATTTAGATTGTTGTCCAAAAGTTTTATTTTCTAAAGGTAATCAAATAAAAGAAGGCTTTTGTCACTTAGGAATAAGTTTTGTGAAACATAAAAATATAAGATAACAAAAATAAACTCATTCATTTTCAAGTTACAAAAAGAATTCACTATGAATTTAGAAACTATTTTTACTTAAAAAGCTACTTAAATCTTTGTTACTCTACTTTTTTTCAAAAGAAAATATTTTTGTTGACAAAAATGGTTCTTTTCATAAAGAAAGAAAATAAGATGGATGACTAAGGAAATTTTAAATAAAGACCTTTGCAAACAAATAGGCAAAGAAAATTTATGGTTTGAAAAATAAAGTTATTTCTTTTCAAGTTACAAGAAGAAGCTAATAAGATTATAGAAATTAGTTTTTCTACAAAAAGTCCTTAATTGTTCCATATTGTTTTATGAAGAAAACAAGTTTTCATGCATGGATAATTATTTTTGAAAAATATGAGACATGAGAAAAAGAATGAGAAATGTCAAGTAAGGATTTTTGCAAAACAAGTGAACAAAAAGAATTTGCACAAGAAAAATAAAGAATATCATATTTCCTAAGAAAAACTTCAAATATAGTATAAATGTAACTTAGAAAGTAGAAAATTTATTTTCAAAAGTCACTTAGAAAAAGATAAATAAAACCAACATAAAACGTTTTTAGAAAATAAAGAAAACAAGGTATTCATTTCAAAGAAATTTACAAAAAACAATTTCCGAAAAACTTCAACCCGACATTGTCTTACCTAAGAAAAATAATTGGACAACAAGACACTTGAGCATGCTTAAATATGAGTTATATAGTTATAAAAAGAGAATTTTTCAACTATATAGATAACTAAGTATTTATCAAACAAATTTTGATTTCTTGAATCCAAGGTTGTTTTTACTTGAAAATCCGTGGTGAATTTCGTCGCCACTTTTTCGGAACCTATATGGCTTTGTTTGTGGGAAATAATTTTAGAAATGGGTAGATCTTTTCGAGTAGATAGAAATCGGTATATTATATGCGCGATTCCGAGTTAAAATGACCAAGTTATGGCCATTTTAAGTTGGAACATTCTTCCATACGAACTTTAACGTTCTTTGACATTGTTTTGTCAAAATTCAAGAAATCTTCAAGAAAAACTCATTATGGGTATTTTCTTTGGTTAGGTGATCCCGAGGAAGGATTTCTTCACCCCAAGAACTATTACAATTAAGTGGAGTGTGTGAACGACTCATCCGCTTAGAGGAATAGACGACAATGGCATCGTGAGTTACTTCCCGTTATTTTTCATACTCTTGATTGTGCTTGTAAAATTAGTTGCACTAGAATTTAAGAAAAATCAAAAGGAAGTGTATGATAATACGTTGAAAGAATACTAAGTATATCGAAACTCGATTTGTTTGTAATAAAGTTGTATGTGAATTAATATCTTGAAATGTTTGAAATTGATTGATCACTTGAAAGAATTTAAACGTAACTACTAGACTTTAATTGGAGAAATTATTCATGCACTTCATATGTTGAGTCACATTGCATTCGCTACTATACAATTGGTGGGACAAGTGTATAATAGTGGTGGTAGACATAACCGGTATATCATGTAAGTGGCGAGTAGGAGCCGGTAAGAACTACAAAATGATGGCTAGTAGGAGCCTGTAATAACTACAAGTTTTTGATGGCTAGTAGGAGCCTGTAATAACTACAAGTTTTTGATGGCGTATAGGAGCCGGTAAGATCTATAAAATTGTTTTTAAAAGTGGTGGCTGTAATTGGCCTGAATCCCCAACCCCGAATGAAGGCGTAAATTCATTCAACATATGATTCCCGGAAAATCATATGTCTTGTATGCTCACGTGGTTGTTGCATTTCATATGTTTGAATAATAAACTTGATTGATAATTTACTTCGAGTATGAATTTTTGGGATTTACTCACTAAGCCTAGTAGCTTATACCCCGATAGCTATCTTTTGTAGTTTCCGTACTTATAGCTAAGGCCACGTGGACCATGTGGGCAGGTAATCCCTTTTGAATATTAGAATCTGGATAAAGTACATCATAGTATTAGCATGCAAAATTTATATATAGCTTAGTAATTTAGGAATTGTTCCTAAGTTGCACAGTCTTTGCTATGAACAAATATTCATTGTGAATCCTCTTTTCTTAATATGTTTTTATATCTCCTTAAGCTTCATTATTCCATATATGGTCCTCTAAAATTGTGAAAGTAAGCCTTACACTTAATATAAAAGCTTTTGGAAATGACTAAGGTTGTCATACTTAAGCTTTAATATTGAGTGTGGCGGACTGCCACGTTAGGGTACCCGTTGGGGCGTGACATTAGGGAAAATTTGTGGTGAATCTGATCACCATTGTTTCAGAGCCTAAACGATTTGTTTTGATAAAATAGTTTTAGAAATGGATAGATCTTTTCAAGTAGGTAGAAATCGGTATATTATATGCACAATTCCGAGTTAAAATGACCAAGTTATGGCCATTTTAAATTGGAATCCTCTCTTATACGAACTTTGACATTCTTATATCATAGTTTTGTCAAATCTCAAGAAAGTTATGAAGAAATACTCATTTTGGGTATTTTCCTTGACTAGGTGATTCCGAGGAAATACCTATACCCTAAGGATTATTAGGACTAAGTGGATTGTTTGAACGATTCATCCACTTAGAAAGAAGTGTCGACATGGTAACGTGAGTTTATTTCCTTAAAAAAATGCTTTACTTGATTGTGCTTGTAGTTTAGCTGCATTAGAATTAAGGTTAGATAAATTGATGTGTATGTGAAATTCGTTGAAAGTATTATAAGAATATCGAGACAAGAATTGATTGTAAGCAATTGTTTGTTTTAGTATAGTATTTGATATGTATGAAATTTTATGATCATCTTAAAATTGTTAATAATGATGATATGATAAATTGAATAAATTGATTCATGCATACCATAATATAAGTCACATTGCATTGGGTTATTATCCTTGGGTGAGAAGGATGGTAGCTCGGTCGAAAGCAACACTTAGCGGTTATGATCGAAAGCGATTACTTGGCGACATGGAATTAAATGCTTGGTGGAAATCCGAAAGCATAGCTCAAATCGAATAGACTTAATATGCTTGGCGGTATTGATCGAAAGCATAATTTTAACTAAAAATACTCATTTTGAGGTTACGTATCACTAAACCCCGTATGGAGGCCGTAAATCCATTCAACATATAGTTCCCGGAAAACTATATACCTTGTTTGCCCACGTATATGTTACATTTCATTTGCCTGCTTAAATAACTTATTTGAATTTCATTACACAAGAAGTTTATTTATGGAAATAGTTCTCACCAAGCCTATTAGTTTATATCCCTATAGATATCTTTTGCAGTTTACCTATTTGTGGTTGAGGCCATGTGAACTCTACAGCCAGGTATTTTCCTTTTGGTTAAGGAATTATAGATGAAGTTTAGTGTTGGATAAGATATAGACTTCATAGAAATATTCGTGTAATAGATTATAGTTATTTGTGGCTGGGAAATGCCCCTAAGATTTGTGAGACTATTGTTATGAATAAATGACTATTATGAATCATCTTTTCTTAAGTTGTTATTGTATCTTCTTAAGCTTCATAATACCATGTATGGTCCTCTAAAATGGTGAGAGCACGCCTTACACTTAATATCGAAGCTTCTGGAATTGACTAAGGTTGTCATACTTAAGCTTTAATATTGAGTATGGCGGACTATCACGTTTATGGTACCCTTTGGGGCATGACAGTTTAAGTTGGTATCAGAGCATGGTTAAGAATATAAGAAACATAATTATAGAATTGGACTTAAGAAGAAACAAGTTAGAATAGAAATACGAAATACCTAGACAAGATAGAATGGGTAGAATAAGTTTTCTGACTTCCCTCTCTTTTGCATAGATTACCTTAGACGAAGCTCGTCTACAAGCTAAGAATTTCAAAAAAGGACCCTTTGAAGCCTTGGAGAACTACCGTCTAAGACTTACGGTGTTGTGTGAAGAGTTTGCCTTGGCAAGACAAGCTAAGACCATCCGAGAAATGTTTCTGATATGGAAGAGAGGATTGTTGACTTCAGAGTGGAAAAGTGTAGTGCAGACCATCCATAATTGTCCCATAGGGAAGAAATTGTCTGAGATAGAGATGATATATGCCGTAGAACGGATTGCTGCGATAGCTGGAGACCGATCGATGCTGAAGGAAGTGACGTTTGTCCTTAGGGATGATGGAAGCCGAACTTTTCCCAATTTTCGAACTTAGACACTAATTGGACCAATGTTCATGTATGTAAACGACGATTTAACAGATCACCTAGAATGGATGAAAGCTTATCTCAGCAAAGCTTTCCACTGGCATGGAGTTTACCAAGAAGTTTTGCGACCACCAACTAAAGTATCCACTAAGCCACCAACCTTCACAAGAGTCCAGCTAAGAAGGAACGAGGTTCTACGTCTAAGCAGGAATGGAATGGTAATAAGAGAGGAGCAGATGAGAGAAATAAGTGAAGATTCTGAGGAAGAATCCTAAGAAGATCCGGATGAAGAAAAAGAAGAAGGATCGGAACAAGAAGCAGGAAACCAGACCGCTTTTGGAATCGATGAACCTTGGAATAGCGAGGAGGCAGGAATCATCCACTATCTGGAAGAACAGCAGTCTAGGAGGAGGCAGGAGGCAAACTCAACCATGGGCATGGACGGTACCCCACCGACGACAAATGAGAATGATAGCATGGAAGTTGAGGAGGCTGTTACTTGGAGAACCATTCATGATATAGTGTCGGATCTGATTGAAGCAGAACTGACTAATATACATGAAAGATAGAGGGAAGCAGTCAGAAAGAGGAAGAAATATTTTCAATAATTTATGAGGAAAAGAAACCCAGGGTCGTCCAGTAAAAACCCTGGAGATGCACCTAAAGAATGAAGGAAGGAATGAGGAAGCCGAGCATATCCCTTGTAGTCCAGCTCAAATTTTGTAATTGAAGACAAGATCAATGATCCTAGTCTATCTTTTAAAGTTTTCGATAAGGTGTTTTGTTGTCTTCTTTGTGATTGTTGTGATTTACCTCGTTTTTTCAAATTCTGAGTAAGGGTCTTGCACCTGCTATTTCAATTTATAATGAATTTATGTTTTATTCATGATCTCAAAATTTACCTTGATTTAAATTTTATTTCAGTAACTATTTATGTAAGTAAATTTCCATGATCTCCACAAAATTTCCATCAAAGATTTAACTAAAATATCAAAATAATAAACCTAAAAAAAAAATTAAAACAGCCAAAGTAAAAGAGGAAGTAGGGCGGAGCAAAGTGCTTCGAACCAGCCGGAAGTTGAAGTAGAGCAGCCTACCGCTCAAGCAACCGTTGCACCTCAAGTAGACTTGCACGCTACACTAGGACATCTGACCCAAGTGCTGGAAGCAATTAGGTAGAACATGCCTGCACTTACACCCGTACATGAACCCGTACCAATACCGGCACCAGTACCTGTACCTACCCCATCGCAATAGCAAGTGTCAACTGAAGCATCTATACAAAGAAGTATGCACTCCCAAAATGCACTTTACCTCCACCCCCACCACTAAGGCCATATAAGAGTTCGTTGCTTAATTTTAGCCGAAGTAACCATCATTTTGATGGAGCTTACTATAAGCCAGACGAGGCTGAAGATTGACTTGCTCAAATCGAAAGGTTTTGATGCATATGAGGTCCCGCACTACCTACAAATCAAGTATGGGACATTCATGCTTCGTTTGAATGCTAGAATATGGTGGGAATCAAAGAAAAGAGAGCTAATGACCCCAATCACTTGGGAAATGTTCAAACATGAGTTCTTAGAAAATTATTTCCCAGGAAGCTTATGAGTAAGGTATAGTGTAGACTTCTTGCAAATTGCTCAAAAAGGAAGAACTATCGAGTAGTACGAGACTAAGTTTAGTAGATTGCTGTAATATGCCCTTGACTCCTACAAGTACATCTAGGAGTTGAAAAGACAAGTCTTCCTAGGAGGATTGGACGAAGACCTGAGAATGAGGTTGGAAGAATTTGATATCAGAAGTTATCGAGAACTGGTGGAAAGAGCTCGAATTATAGAAGGAGCAAGAAAAAGGAGGGAAAGAATAGAAGAAAAGAAAGCCTCGATTTTTAAGAAAAAGTTCTATGGTGGATCCAGTTCCATACCCTCATAAAAGAGATTCAAGTTCTCCAACAACTATAAAAGCAATGATAACAGTGGGAGGTTCATACCTAAAAACGTCAATTGCTGGAAGTGTATGGAGCACACTACCCCAAAAGTGTCCTCAGTTATTTGGGAAGTGCTTTTCTATGGAGACACAGACCATAAGATGTCAAACTGTTCAAAGGAAACAAACAATACTTGCTATGTTTGCAAGCAAGTAGGGCATGACAATGAATGTCCACAAAGGATGAATACCTTGACAAGGTCTTCCGGAGGAGCTATTCCTATAAAGATCGGGAATGGAAATGGAAGTAGAATTAGAAGTAGGTTAGGAACCACTGCTTTAAGAATCAGAATCTACAACATGGAGGGACAATGGATGAGTGAAGAGATAGATGAAGAGGAAGGAGACTTGGCTACCTTGGATTGCAGTAGAGGCTATAGCTGTGATTAGGGAACCGGTAAGCCTTGAACCTTCTTTATTGTTTATTCTTTTGTTTTAAGCAATACAAGAGTTTAAAGATCAGTAGATATGTGAATAGAAGTAGTAATCCCCCTGTTAGATACGCAGGAAACATATAAGTAGGATGACATAATGCTTTTGCTCTTTTCTGGAGCAACACATTGTATCGTTACACCTAGTCTAGACAAGAAGTTTAGGCTACCAATAACAAACGACGACTCTTAGCTTTAAGAACAAAACCTCCACGAGAAATGTTGTTGTAACCCAAGAAGTATTGAAGGATCTTGCAATAAGGATATAAGGACATCCATCCACTTGTGACTTTACAGTAATGGGATTAAGTAAATATGAAGCAATCTTTAGTATGAGTTGATTATCTCTTGATAAAGCCCTAATAGAATGTCGCAAGAAGAGCATAGAATTCATAGACCAAGAAGAAGGGAAGATAACGTTGTTTAAGAATCCACTATTGCAAGGAAAGAGGAGTTATATTCTTTCGAGTTGATAGAGGAAGTTCCAAAGGGAATGGATGACTACCTTGATGACACGGAAGAAGATAAAATCTTAGAGGATATCCCCGTTATCAATAAGTTTGCAGAAGTTTTCCGAATGAATGGCCTGGATCACATTCGAAGAGAAAGATCAATTTCGAGAATGAGCTAATGGCCAATACAAAAGCAATTGCTAAGGCAACATATCGAATGGCCCTAATGAAGATAAAAGAGGTGAAGAAAATAGCTACAAGAACTTTTGGATCAAGGTTTTATATAAGTCTGTCACCATGAAATACACCAGTTTGGTTTGTAAAGAAAGAAAAGGATAGATCCTTGAAATTTTGCATTGATTATCGAGAGATAAACAAAGTAAGTGCCCGATCCCTAGGATTGATGATCTTTTTGACCAACTACAAGGAGTAAACGTGTTTTCTCATGTTGATTTAAGGTCAAAGTACCATCAATTATGGATCGAATCAAAAGATGATTCGGAAGACTGCTTTTCGTACTCATTATGGACACTACGAGTTTTTAGTAATGACTTTTGGGTTAACCAACATGAATAGAGTATATAAGTCTCTGTTAGATAAGTGAGTAATGAACGATATCTTGGTCTATTCTAAGACAGAGGAACAAAAAGGAAGAAGAAGATAGCTAGAGTTAATCAAAGACTATAATCTTAGGATCAATTATTGTCTACCTTGCTCACAAAACATAAGGAGTTGATAAAAAAATATTTGAGAAGCTAAGCATTGAATTTACGAGACAAAGTGAGGAAGTAGAGATAGTTAATATAGTATTGGAACCAACTTTGATAGCAATAATTAAAGAAGCTTAACGCTAAGTTGAGAATATACAAAGGATAAAGAGGGAAATATATGAAGAAAAGTGTACTGATTTTATGGTCAACGATGATGATGTCATGGGAATTGAGGGACGACTTTGTGTGCCTAAGGATAAGGAAATAAGAAAGGAAATTATGAGCAAAGCTCATAACTTAAGATATATGATGCATCTAGGAGGAACCAAAACGTACCAAGAATTTCAAGGATCATTATTAATGGGATGGCATGAAACAAAGATGTAGTCAATTATGTGATGAAGTGCCCAATTTGCCAACAAGGGAATATAGAGCACCAAAAGCCGAAAGGATTGATAAAACCCTTGCTGATATCTGAATGGAAAGGGGATAAAATTTCCTGGATTTTGTTTGTGGATACCAAAAATGCCAACCGGAAGCAATACCATCTATGTCATGATTGATCGATTGACTAAGTTAGCTCACTCCATACTGATCAATATGACGTTTTCCATTTATAAGCTGGCGAAGCTTTATGTAAGGAAAATAGTATGATTGCATGGAGCACTAGCCGGAATCGTGTTAAATCGAGACATAAGAATTGTACCCAAGTGTTGAACTAACTTACAAGAGAGTATGGAGACGAAGCTACACTTTGGAACAGCATACCATCTTCAAACTTATAAACAGTCAGAACGGACAATTCAAACTTTGGAGACACGTTACGAGCATATGTCATGGATTTCAAAGGAAGAAGGAATATCCATTTGCCACTATTTGAGTTGCCTACAGCAATAACTATCACTCGATGATCTAGATGCTACCCTATGAGGCACTGTATGGATAACGATATAGATCACCTTTGTTTTGGGATGATGAAAAGAAGCTCGTAACTGGGCTCGATCTAATACAAGATGGAACGGATGAAGTAAGAATAATCCCACAAAGGATGAAAGAGGCACAAGATAGACAAAAGAAGTGGGGCTGATCATAAGAAAAGGACTTTGGAATGGAGATCATATGACAAACCTAAATAAAAAGTATACATCGTGTACGCTCATAAGGAAAATTGAGCCTACAGTACATTGGACAATTTTGAATTGCTAAAACAAGTTGGAGAATTAGCTTATCCTCTAGTCATATCGCTGAACCTGTCTGGAATACATGACCCGTTTCACACCTCTATGCTACGTAAGCATGTATCTGACACAAAAAAAGTTTTGGAGTTAGAGCTAGTGCTCTTAAAAGGAGAATCTCACCTATAAGAAACACCTAGTACAAAATCCTTGGTCGAAAAGTTTAAGAGTTGGGAGATAAGGAAATCAAGTATGTCAAGGTTCTATGAAAAAATCTTTCCCACGATGAGGCAACATGGAATGCCGAGGATGAGAAACGACATAAGTACCTAAGTTTGTTTTAAGCCTCAAATATGAATTTTTAAGTTTTGAGGACAAAACTTTCTTTAAGGGGAGTAGGTTTTAAACCCCTAAAGTTTTGTGATGGGTTTAGCTTAAATCCTAATCGGAAAGTCAATCATAAACCCTAAAGTCAATAAAACCCTAATTAGACGTGATAGTTTAAATCCAATAATCCCATGTTCGCAACTTCAAGAAAGAAGATAAGAGATTAGTACGTACAATAGTTCGTAATTACATAAGGAAACTTAAAAAGATCAGATTAGTAAAACCGCAAATTGTTTTGAATCCAAACGGATATAGTTCTTGAGAAACATGTCACAGGGCTTAAAATAGTAAAAATATTTCAAATATACCGTTAGACTCGTAAAAATATAAGGTTTTCAAAAAATCACTTTTATAACTTTTCGGTAAGTAAAAAATAACAGATATTGCAATTATACGCGTATTTTCTTACTACCGATACTTTATTAGTCATATCTACTTTACATTACACTATTCATTACTATTCTACATTGTTCTTTTATCTCTACTTTTTTTAACACGTATTCTTCCACCTATACACCTATTACCTTTACTTTTTACCTTTCCCATAACTGTATTTTACATCTACCTTACTTATTACTTCTTTTAATCAACAAAAATAAAAAATAAAACTCTCTCTTCCCCTCTCCTACATAGTGGCTGGCGCACCCTCCCCCATTCTCTCTCTCAATTTCTTTTAATTTTTCTTTATTTAAATCACACAAAAATTTACTCATCATTTCCTATAAATACCCCCCTTCTTTTTTACTTCTTTCACACAATTACTATCCAAAAATTTACTACCAAAACTCTGCAAAAATGTGCTCTCAACACTCTCTCAAAATTCTCTCAAAAATACTCTCAAACTACCTTCTACATACAAAAAACCCATTCCCACATAATACTTCAAAAACCCTCTTTAGGTAAATTTTTCTTTACAAATTCTTCTTCTCATGTCATGCAACTTTACATGACCATGGTGTAAGTTTCCAAAAACTAAATGTTATGGAAGATATACTATGTTCATGTATTGTTCTTGTTCATGAATATCTATTTATGTTTATGTTGTTATTTTACATTGTTCATATTATTATTGTTATTATATGTAACTAAGTATTATTATATATCTACATATATATATATATATATATATATTCTTTAGAGCATATAAGCTCACTTGCAATTTATTTATTTTCATGCAAAGTAATTTATTGATTTCTTCTATTGCAATTTATTTATTTCTTATTGTTTTAAAACTAGTCTCTAGTCTTAGACTTGTCCTCATCAAGTCAAAACAATTTTCTTTCTTTTCTTTTATTTTATTTCTTTCTTTTGGGACTAGCCTACTTCTTAGTCTCGGGAGTCTTGAAGAAGTTAAGACTCCCAATACTTGACTTTATTTATTATTTATGTTATTCTTGTTGTTATTATTTCTCATAATTATGCCCATTAAGATTGTTGTCCAAATCTCTAAAGTTCCAATAATACTTTGACAAAAAGGAGATTTTATCACCTAAGAATGGTTTTATATGAAATATAAATTATATGGTTTAACAAAAATAAAGTTATTCTTTTCCAAGTTTTAAGAAGAACTCACTACAATTTAAAAAATTACTTTTGTTTTGAAAAAGCTTTTTAAATCATTTTTATATTACTTTGTTTTCTTAAAAGAAGATGACTTTGGTACTAAAATATTTTCATAAAAACATAATATAAGGAAACCCTTAAAACGAAAATGAGAGTTTTCAAAACCAAGATTTTTCAAATAAATAGTTAAAGAAAACAAATATGAAAAGTAGTACTAATATTGAGAATTTAGAAAAGAAGCAATTTATTTTATCAAAAGTCATTTAGAAAAATAGTAAGATAACATAAAGTGATTCTTTGAAAACAAAAGTAATCAAAATATTCAATTAAAGGATTTACAAAATGAATTTCTTGTAAACTATAGTTTTCTAAACTCTTAATTAATATTGTTTTACCCAAGAAACATGGGTTGACAACAAACACTTAAGCAGGAATAAAATATGAGCTATGTATCTATGAAAAGGAATTTTTAACTATATAGATAACTAAGTATTTATCAAAGCAATTTTGAAGGGTTTAAATGTTTGAAACAAATGCTTTTGGGTTAGGGAAAATTTGTGGTGAATCTGATCACCACTGTTTTAGAACCTAAACAATCTATTTTGATAAAAATGGTTTTAGAAATGAATAGATCTTTCAAGTAGGTAGAAATCGGTATATTATATGCGCAATTCCGAGTTAAAATAACCAAGTTATGGCCATTTTAAATTGGAATCCTCTCTTATACGAACATTGACGTTCTTATGTCATAGTTTTGTCAAATCTCAAGAAAGTTATGAAGAAATACTCATTTTGGGTATTTTCCTTGACTAGGTGATTCCGAGGAAGAATACCTATACCCCGATGATTATTACTACTAAGTGGATTGTTTGAACGACGCATCCGCTTAAAAAGAAGTGTCAACATGGCAACGTGAGTTTATTTCCTTAAAATAAGGCTTTACTTGATTGTGCTTGTTATTTAACCGCATTAGAATTAAGGTTAGATAAATTGATGTGTATGTGAAATTTGTTAAAAGTACAATAGATATCAAGACAAGAATTGATTGTAAGTAACTGTTTATTTTAGTATAATATTTGATATGTATGAAATTTTATGATCATCTTAAATTGTTAATAATGATGATATGATAATTTGAATAAATTGATTCATGCATACCATGATATGAGTCACATTGCATTGGGTTATTATCCTTGGGTAAGAAGGATGGTAGCTTGGTCGAAAGCAACACTTAGCGGTTATGATCGAAAGCGATTACTTGGCGACATAGAATTAAATGCTTGGCGGATATCCGAAAGCATGGTTCAAATCAAGTAGACTTAATATGCTTGGCGATATTGATCGAAAGCATAATTTTAACTGAAACTACTTGTTTTATGGTTACGTATCACCAAACCCTGAATGGAGGGCGTAAATCCATTCATCATATAGTTCCTGGAAAACCATATGCCTTGTTTGCCCACATGTATGTTGCATTTCATTTGTTTGCTTAAATAACTTGTTTGAATTTCTTTACACAAGAAGTTTATTTATGGAAATAGTTCTCACTAAGCCTATTAGCTTATACCCTATAGATATATTTTGTAGTTCACCTATTTGTGGTTGAGGCCACGTGGACCCTGCAGCCAGGTATTTTCCTTTTGGTTAAGGAATTTCTAGATGAAGTTTAGTGTTGGATAAGATGTAGACTTCATAGAAATATTCTTATAATAGATTATAATTAGTTGTGGTTGGGAAATGCCCATAAGATTTGTAAGACTATTGTTATGAATAAATAAATATTATGAATCCTCTTTTCTTAAGTTGTTATTGTATCTTCTTAAGCTTCATAATTCTATATATGGTCCTCTAAAATTGTGAGAGCACGCCTTACACTTAATATCGAAGCTTCTAGAATTGACTAAGGTTGTCATACTTAAGCTTTAATATTGAGTGTGGCGGACTATCATGTTAAGGGTACCATTTAGGGCATGACACTACATCCAACTTAGTGGTACCAATCTTATACAATACCTTTCACCCAATGAATAAGTATATGCATAATCAAATCATATGTCATGCATGATCGAGAAATGAATGCAACACATATATGTGGTCATTCAATAACCATATGTAGAATGGATATACACTCTCGTACCAAGTGTTGGGAAGTTAATCACATTTACCATCAACATCTCGGTGCCTTCATGACAAGTTCGTACAAATGGCCATACCTTAGAGAGTCAAAAGAAATCAAACTTCGAAAACAAAGCTCAAGAGCCGCAGAGGACCAGCTTGACATGATACAAACAAGAAAATTAAAAAAAATTATTTTAAGAACATTTTTGAATCATTAATCCTTTGGATCTTGAATAGGCAAGTGGGTACATCCCATGCCCTCGGTAATGGCTCGATTAAGTTTGCACTCGCTATGTAGCACTTCTCGTGATAGGTAGTTTCTAGTATAAAGAGAAAGGACTATGGTACCACAACACCCTTGATAATAGCTCACCCAGACCATTGTGTGATGGTGATGACCTTTTGACAATGCAATTGATGCAATGCATGGTTCATCAATTAACTTAAGATGAATATTCATTATGTCACGCCCTGAGGTATATCCTAAATATGGCAGTTCGTCATACATGGTATTGAAGCCTATGAATGACTATCTTAATCATGCAAAGGTTTCCATATTATGCACAAGGCTTAGTTCACAACAAAGAGAACACAATGAAGCAGTACAATTTGTGGTGGTAGCAATTAAATAGCAATGCCACATAAATTTTTTACATCATTAAACTTAAACAGAGTATATTACATCTCTTAGGAGTATACCCTCACTAATGCCTATAGCTGATTCAAATAGTATAGCTACTCATAATAATCTTCAAAGTGAAAACATATCACATATCTAACATAAAAGATTTCTAAGAGAAGCTTCATCGTAGGCTCCCAAATCATTTATTATAATCTCAAAATCCATTAGTGATTTCCTTGTCATCTTATTCCTTGAGTAAAATCTCAAGTATTTCTATTCCAACAAATATCTATAGAGATGTAAGTTTACAACATGTTTGGTGAGATATTTCTCAGCATTCACACCCATAATCATAAAAAACAAGCTTACTAGTCAAGCATATGTTATGCAATAATCACATGAAACACAAAAATATGTATGGTCATCTAGAAACCACACATAGAATGGATTTACCCTTTTGTGACAAGGGTTAGAGAATTTAAATTGAGGTTCTGCATCCTCTTGCTAGTCCCCAAACACTTGCTAATAGCGATCATCCAACGTGGCTCCTCCCTAAAGATGCATCCCCCAAACATCTATAATTTCCTTAAGAAGGAGTAGATCTATGCCCATAGTAGGATCTCATAGGTCTTCTAGCTCTTTGCGTAGGAGTAGCAGCCTTCAATGATGTGATTCTTTGATATGCTATGCATGATCAAATTATTATTCAATTCTTGGTCAAGTTGCTTTCCATAAGGGTGATCATCAAGGTAACCACATACATAATAATATGATAATGAAAACATAGAGCATTAGTCAAACATTTCGATGTTTCAATATACTTACTATTTACTGATCAAACATAGAAAAACCACAAACATAGTCCCATTATATCCCACAAAAATATTCATTTTATCTTTTTCCTATATTCTAGTGCTCTACTATACAAGCACATACAAAGTAATGAAATTAAGAGAAGAACTCACTCGCCCATCAAAGCAGTTCCTAGTTGAAATAATCTTCAAGGAAGGGAGTTCCTTAATCCTCGTCACTTAAACAATAGAAATACCCATAATTAGTATTTCGTATAGGTTCTAATTAAATTTCTAATTCTATTAATTCTATTTGTGCCATTTTTCTTGGTTATGAAAATTCTAACTTAAAACCGTCATAATTTGCTCATTTTAACTCTAAATTTCACATATGAGTAGTCATTTTCTACCAATTCTGAATACTCTATCCATTTCTAAGGTTATTTCAAACATTTAAGATCATTTGGGTTTCAGAATTGCATGGTGCAGATTGTGTCAAGACCATTCCAATTTTGATTTTTATCATCTTTACAAATTTTATCTCGTTTAGACTTTCTAGGACATGCCTATAATTTATTCCAAGGCTTAAAACACATTAGGGGCTTAAAGATGGTTCAAAATACAAGAATGATCCTAATGATATCGTGTAAAATAGAAATTCTTTTTAAAACAATTTTCATGGAAAGTAGAAAAGTTAAATTTATGAAAAATAACTGTTAGACTTTTAATAAAATCCAAAATCATTGATTTTTGTAAATATGAAACTTAACTAAAAATCATGGTTTTATATTTAGTTTGGACCCTTGAATATCTCATTCGTATAATGAAACTTTATTTAACTAATTATTTTCAAAAGGTGAACTTTATGTGTTGGTGAAGAAAATATCCTAAGTCATATTTTCATTGAAATTTTCTTAAGTTTTGGTATTTGAGAAAATTTTAGGTAAATGACTTGCTCTAAACTTTCTCTTTTGATGAAAAGGGTTTTTATGTGAATTTGAAAAAAGAATTTCAAGCCGTAGAAATTTTCTCAAGCATTACATGGGGGTCATGGCGTTTTTTAGAAAATATAGGAGGTTGAATTTGTTTCAAAATTTGTTCTTGCTTGAATGAATCTTAAGGCTTTGAAAAATAAATTCAGAAAATTATTTTCATAATAAAGGATCATCAACATTAAAATTTGGAGGGTTTTCTTTATCTACATCACTATGAACATGTATGTACATGAACTAAACTTATTAATTTTTAATTTTAGCAAGACAAACTAAGAATAAGAAATAAACAAGATCATGAATAAAAATATAAGGAAATCAAAATAGAATTATGAAAATATTAGATTATGGTCAAGGCTTCTCGAGACTTGAAATAATCCAGTCACCACACATAATAAATAAAAGCAAAGCGTAAAAAAAGAAAATTGGAAGTCTTATATTTTTATCAAGGCTTCTCGAGATTTGAATCTCATAAATAAAAATTAAGACAGATAATAAAAAAGCAAGGGAGTCTTAGATTGTGTCAAGGCTCTCAAGAATCAAATTATTCCAATCTCTTTTGAAATTGATTTATTAACCACTCTAAGACTAGAAGTTGACTAGTCTTATAAGCAAATAAATAAATAAGTGAGCGAAGTAAATAAATTTAAGTTTGTGAATATTAATATAAATAAATACATATACATATTTATATATAGAAAGTTAGATTAGTAACAAAACATAACATAAACATTAATATAAACATGACATGAACAATAGGTTGTCTTTGTATTTTCATTCCCTAGCATATGCATCATGGGGTTTTGTTATGGAATATGCATAAAAACACATGTACATGGTCATAACATGACATAAGGAATATGTTTAGAGTGTTTACCTAAATAATTTGCAAAGGAGGTATGTGTGTGTGTGAGAAAAAGAGGGGAGGAAAAACTTTGGAGAGAAAATGAGAGAGTTTTGAGAGTGTAAGAGTAGTAATGTAAAGTGAAAATGAGAGGAGGAGTGTAGGTATTTATAGAGAAAAAATTGTATGAATTAAAGTATGAAAAAGAAAAAGAAATTAGAGAGAAATAAGGGGTAGTAGGTGCAAGTTTCGGGGGAGGGGGAAGACAAAGAGAGAGAGAGAGATAAGAAAAAGAAAAGTATAAGAGAAGTTAATTATAAATTAGATAAAGTATGTATGGGAAATGTAAATATAAGATATAGGTTTTTAAGATGTAAGAATAGATGCAAGAAAAGTAGAGTAAAGTAAATAGTAATGAATAATAGATAAGACAAATAAATTATCGGTAAAGATAAAAATATGTGTATAAAACATATAACTGACGTTTTTATGTGCCAATAAAATTTTATTTGATATTTTATGGATATCTTAATATTATTCTAATGTAAATTGTTTGTCAGAATATTTTATCTTGTTTTGTATGTTGGTGTTAGAATATGAAAACTAATCTTGTAAAGGCTCGAAACGATCGAAGTTTTGGCGAATCTGATCATTTTAGGGCATATACTATTTATTTGGTTCATAATTCGAGTTTATTTCATTTTTCCATTTTATTCCCATTTTAGGGTTTTAGAAGCTTGTCTGATTGAATCTAGAGTTTCCATGGTTTGATGTTGATTTGGTCTAAATTTAGGGTTCCGATTCCATTTTCGACTCTAAGGTTTTACTATAAGATTATCATAAACTTATGGGGTAAGAGGAAATTATTTTTTATTATTTTATTATTAAATATTATTTTGATATACTATCTCAATTTGCGTATTAGAGATAAAATAGATGAATTGTTTAGAATAGAGTTTCTAGGTCGAACAATTATCGGATTATCATTTTGATTTCGAAGGTACTTGTTTTCTTATGGTTCGATATTTAGGATTTTCTATTCTCATTATACTTACAAGACATTAAGGGTTATCTAACTTATCTGACATTATCTAGGGTTTACTAGGCTTTTGATTGGTACTGATCAATTTTCGGGTTTTCTTGGTTTGAGGTTGAATTGGATTGATCGGGTTATGGTATGTGAAATTTTTTTTACCATGATATGTATTTACTAAATTACTTACCTTTAAGGTTTCGGGCATTGTTCAAATCATATTATATCTTAAGATTATGGATTCTTTATTTGACCCCATCTAAGGTTTCCAAAGTTCGGTTTTAACTTAGGTTGATTTTTAGGTTCCATTTTCGATATTAGCTCTATGGTTCACATCTACGAGTACCGAAAAATCTAAAGATTTGCACATTAGGTTCGTTCATGGTGATAAAGCAATAATAATTCAAACACTCACCTTTGTTAACTACATGCGTCAAGCATCAACTTATCATATATTTAAGGTATTTTAAAATCACCACATCATATCAAGCACATGCATGGATTCATTCATTAATTACATATAATTAATTCCACTATTTTACATGCACAGGCAAATACAATAATAATTGATTATGTACTCACCTTGCCATGGCTAGATCTAGTCAAAATAGTTGTCCGAAGATCGGAATCTAACCTGCAAAATCATAGCACCCCTAAAATAACTTCTTTTTGAATATAACTATTTTCAATTTTCTAAGTTTATTAAATAGATATGTTATTTCTACCATGAATAGAAGAAGACAACTCTCCATCCACTTTAATAAGAAGATAATGTCTAAGAAGTAAAAAATTTTACTCATCCTTGAATTTTTAATCTTTTTTCACTTTCATTTTTTTTCTTTTTTTTTTTTCCTTTTCAACTTATTTTTCAAAGACATACATTTATCATATTTGAGGTTAAATCACCATCTTTTCTGAAATTATGTTTTTTCAGTATAGTTGAAAAGGAGACTATGAAGAGTCGGTTCACTTAGAATTCCTTGTATCTTCAAACTTTTTATGCAACAAATGGTTAGGCTTTAGTCTTCCATGAAAATATTGGCTTTGTAACGTAAGTATGTTTTTTAAAAGTTAAATTAGGTAAGTGTAAGTAAATTTTTTAACTACTCATTATAATTATTTCATACATTTAATTAAGTGTCATTAAATTTTTTAAACTACTCATCATAA
The DNA here is from genome assembly GCA_024138025.1 of Combretum micranthum. Lineage (NCBI taxonomy): Eukaryota > Viridiplantae > Streptophyta > Magnoliopsida > Myrtales > Combretaceae > Combretum > Combretum micranthum. Next base: position 39,681 of record JAMXBD010003661.1, on the reverse strand, counting down.
TTATTTCGTAGTTAAATTAGGTAAGTGTAAGAAAATTTTTTAAATAATCATAGTTATTTCATAGAGTTAAATATCGAAGTAATAGTGGTTTCACCGCACTCTAAACCGCACAAGCTCAAAAAAGGTGGTACACTGATAAGAAACTAAAATCAATCCATCTTATTAAAAAGATTTATCTGATGAAGCACCAACACGTACCATTAATAAGGAATTCTTCTTTTTAGATGCCGGGTTAGACATATAGACTTATATAGACTTCGTTTTTTTCTTAGCTATGTCGTAAAGAGCATTTTATAGATGAACGTGAAATGGGGCAATGTAAAGAATTGGCAACACATCGGCAAGTCATAAAGTAAGAGAGAATTCTTCTTAATGAAAAGAAACATTGCAGTAATATGCTAGCTTTTATGTCCTTTTCATCAATGACATTTGGTTGTTTCAGAAGAAATCCAATCAATATTTCCTTAACGGCCAAATAAATAAATATTTCCTTGTTGTTCAGTTAGACTATAAAACTATGTTATGTGCAGTTAAATTCATGCATATGTTTGTTATTAATTTCACATTGCTACTTTAATATCATTTGAAATAGGAATCTACACATTTAAATAAATTTTTAATTAAATGCATAGACAAACCATGCCATTTCATAATACGTTGATAAGCAATTCCAGAGAAAATAAGAAATGAATAAAAATTTCATTGCAGCACAATTAAGGAAATTCCTACTAAAAAGTTTCAATTTATTACAATTGACATGTTTAGAAGCTTTAATTACTTGAAAAATTTTAAAAATAAGTCTGAGTTAGTTGTATAATAGACAAAATTGAAGGAAATTATAAATTATAGGGTTAATGAAAAGAATGGTACCTAAATTTTCTCAAAATATTCAATCAGGTACCAAAAATTTCATTATGAATAATTTGGTACCTGAATAAAGTTTTCACAGACTTTTTTTATAGTTAAAGTTTAGTTTTGATAATTTTGATACCTGAGCAAAGTTTTCATCTACTTTTTTCATACTTGAAGTAAGCTCAACAAGGTATGAAAAAAGTTTGCGAAAACTTTATTCAAGTACTAAAATTATTAAAACCAAACTTTATGTACGTGACTGAACTTTTTTGCAAAAGTTTAAGTACCAAAATATTCAAGAGGTTCCTGATTGAACTTTTTTTCGAAAATTTAGGTATTACTTTTAACATTAATCCTAAATTCAATTTCTCAATATTTTCCAAATGACAAAAGCAAGATTCAGAGTCTTTATTGAAGAAGCATTGCTATAACAATATTTTATTTAACCATTCAGGAAATATATACTCCTTGCACCAGCAAAAGTATCTAGGTAGACAATATCATTGATGTATAAACCCGAATCTAAGGTTTTATATATGGCACCACAAGCGGTTGCGTGTCTCGAACAAATCACCCCCTTTTGCTTAAGACATATAATTAGAAGATTGACATTTCAACTTGATTTCACCATATCTTTCACGCTATAAATAGGATATCAAAACAAAGCACAAAGTAGAAATATGAGGTTGAAGAAAACTTGAGATCAGGATCATAGAAGTTCAACTAAAGACTTTAAAGTATGTTTATAACATATGCAGTAGCTTATTAGGGATAAAAGTAAACCAAGTGTCTATACTTTCAATTTTTGACAGTTTAGTGTTTAATATTAAGATTTTAACAAATTAGTGTCTATAATTTCAAAATATATGCAATTTCAATACCTCTATCAATAATATTTGATGGACGTTCATTTTAATGATAAGATTATGATAAACACTTGATAAAAAATTAATAAAATCTAAAGGTGCAGTAATAAATTGTCAAAAATTAAAATATAAGTACTTGGACTGTCATTATCCTATCATTGAAATGAACGTCCGTCAATATATAATTTAACAAAGGTACTGAATCATACATACTTTGAAAATATGATCACTAATTTGTCAAAATCTAAAGATAAGATACTAAGTTACAAACAATTGAAAGTAAAAGCACTTGGTTTGTCATTTTCTCGCCTTGCCAAAACTTGTTTCTATCATCAATATTAACAAAAGTAGACAGTCGTGTTTTAATTTGTATCTCTAAATTATAGGGCTGGGTCTTTCGGAAGTTGTCATATACCTTTATCCTATTCATTTGATAAACGTATTTAATTCCTTGTGAATATTTTAAGAATTAGACACAAATAAAATATGACAATTACGAACAAGCATTTATTTGGCACTTTGATATTATTACAACTTCTCCTTGTGTAGTTGTGTAAACGCCATATTGTAGATATACTGCATCTAATAATGGTATTTGAATAGATAAACATAAGAGGGGCTCTTCGTTATGCCTTTTTATGCTTATAATGTGCTACCCAATTCTAAAGCTATTATAGATAGAATCTTTTAGCAATATCTATCCAAGTTTATCATTTTTTTCTAGGAATGATATTAAAAATGATACCTGAACTTTCGCAAAATGTTAAATTAGGTATATGAAGTTTTGTTTTGAACAATTTGGTGCTTGAAGCAAGTTTTCATGTATTTTTTTTCTATTTGAAGTTTGATCTGAAATTTTGGTACTTGAAATAAGTTTTCACATATATTTTTTTTACTTGAAGTAAGTTCAATCAGGTAGGAAAAATATATATGAAAACTTCCATTAACTACTAAAAATTTCAAAACCAAAATTTAGGTACTTGATTGAACTTTTTGTGAAAGTTCAGGTATCAAATTGTATAAAAATAAATTTTAAGTACTTAGTTGAACTTTATGAAAAAGTTTAGATATCAATTTTGACATTAACCCTTTTTTCTATGACATCCTGACCTATAATAGATTTATAGATAAGATGAAAATAACGTCCTAACATGGTCTACAATGATTGAGGACAATACATTTTTGTTGCTAATGCTATATTCCTACCTCTTAAAAATGAACTTCCCATACCTAGGTCTAAGACCGTTCTAACGTAAATAGTTTTATCCCTCTGAGAGATCCAGACAAATATGTAGCAAGAACAATTAGCAAAAGTTTCATCAAGTTCTTGTCATGGTCTCTTTTGCTTGTGTAGAAACTAATCAATTCTTAATCTTAGGCACGTTATCATCATAAGCTCTTTTCCTTTTATCTCTTAAGGTTTAGTGATTTTTAGAAGTATAATAAATAAACTTTGTTGATTTACAGGCAAAATAAGTTGAGATGAGAGACCTACTGATGATCATATTTAGTAATTATAACTTTGTGTACTAGTGTGACGTGTATTTTCTAACAGTTGATTGTATTAGGTTTCATGACTCACCAATTATAGATTTTTAGATTTTAGGTTATGATTATGTTGAGGACGTGTGTGACGTATTTTATATTCAGTATGATGAAGATTGATCAGGACATAAGTATAATGTCAATTAATGTTTGGTCTAGACTTAGGTCTTCAACAAATTCAATATTACTTTCAGTTTTTTAAATTTATTTTGATTTAGTTGTTAATAAAAAGGATTTCGGATTTATAAACTGATTGAACCATAAAATTATGAGACTTCTATTGTATGAGAATTTGAGGAGACTATAGAATAGTTGTGGTGTGTAATAACAACAAATAGCCTTTGCATATTTTCAACACCCAATTGATGAAGGCATCCACCACTAAACTTATCATTGTTTGAAGATTTTAAGGATGAGCATATATAATTCAATAATAATATAAATATTTAGTTATTAAACATGAGGTCGAGCATGGAGGGTGGCCGGATCGATATTCATTCCCTCATAGAGATGAAGGTGCCGAATAGGCTATCGTAGGCTCTAACTGCAAAGTCAAAACCATTGATACCACATCACCATGGGCCTCCTTGTGGAGATGCAACTAAGGTTGTGCAAGACCTTGGTTCTCGAAGGGATTGAGGTCTTTATGAAGATTGAAGACTAAGCTAAGGTCCTTGCTTGTTCGAGGCTTTTGTAGGGCTTGATGTTAGGGTCAAGGTTCTTAGTTGTCATGACCTAGAAGATACCCTAAATGTATTGTCTAGACTTATAACTATCTAAAATTCAATTCTTTTTACGTTACTTTTAGGACTTTAAATAGGCACAGGTGTATGGTAAGATCAGGTTACTTAAAGGGGTGCAACATGTACATATAAGATTGAGGTCATATAGAATAAAAAGTAAAGCATATACATATACAATAACGTCATGAGATAGGAATTACTTAGACTTTAATCATTACAAATTGGTCTTAATTAAACTTACTCATGAGTCTCATAATTACTCATATTAGAAAATAATTAAACATATTACATTATAAATGTCACGCCCCAAGGGGTACCCTAAACCTAACAGTCCACCACATGCCATATAAGACTCACGAATCACTACCCAAGTCCTTTGGGAGTCTTGTATAGATGTAAGACGTCCATTTACGACAATAGAATACTCGAGCTGATGGAGTTAAAGAGTTTAATTTGGCATTCAATAGCATTAGAAAATAAATAAAAAACACATATGTAATTAGTTACAAATTCTAAGGGGCATTCCCTCGCAAAAGAATATTAATTAGAGATCTATTACAGTCATCCAGAGTCTCTTAGTCTCCTACGGAAGTCTAAACAAATTTGAATACAGCTTTTAGAGGAAATGCCTAGCTCTTGTACCTAAGCTGTAGCTTGTCTCAGTTTAAGCCATATGAATTGGTGCTGCAATAAATAAAAACTGTACGGACATAAGCTGTACTAGCTTAGTGAGTGAGAACTTCCAAGATCACAATTATAACACATCAATCAAACAAGTGATTAATCAGACAAGTGATACACATCAAACACATGAATCATCAAACATATGACCAATCGAAAATCATATGTGGATGGACTTGCGCCCTCCATCTCGGGTTAGCAGATTAACGAATCCTGCGGTATTACTCAATATGCCGTTTAGGATTACAGTCAACCAACTTGCAAATTCGTTTATGCATCATGATTAACCAACTTTTACATCGTTTAGAATCATGGACAACCAACTTTTACACCGTTTAGGATCACGGACAACCAACCAATGCTAATGCTCCATCCTCATTATGATGTGAATGAGTCCATATTTATTTTCAATGTCGAATAGTCAATTACACCAATTCTTTAAGTGATCAATAAATAATCGCAGACAGTCAATCTAATTTATCTATACAAGCAGTGGTTAATCACCCAGTTTCAATATTTTTATATTCAATTTCTCATATCAACAACAACCATATATAACTCCCATTCATCCCCATCATGCATATCCATTTTATTTACCAAATATCTAGTGCAACTATCATTACAACCACATACAATAATTGAAATCAGAAGTAGTACTCACTCAGCCATGGATCACCGGTCTTTTAGTAATAATAGTCCGGTGGTAGAGAATCATCGAATTCGAGCTCACCTAAAAAGAAGAAATACCCTATTAAGTATTTCATCACTTAACTAATCCAAACTATATATCTTAAAACTTAGCAAATTCGTAATTCTCGTCATTTACGGAAGTCCCGAATTAAAACGGCCATAACTTGGTCATTTTAACTCGGAATTTCGCAAATTATATATCGATTTCTATCTACTTTGAAAGATCTATCTAATTCTAATATTATTTTAAATTTTTGAAAAATTTTGGGTCATGAAATAGTAGGATCAGTTCTAATCAGTAACGATTTTCCAATTCCAAAAATAGTTTTGTAAATGTTTGAAATGTTTCTACTTTATAGATCAATTATACATGCAATATTAATGATTTCCTATCATGGATGGCATGTTATGAGTTTAATGTATGCATGATCTTGATGATGCTTACTTAAAATAAAATTTTAAAACTCTTTATTTTTCAAGACTTCAAGAATAACTACTTTTAAGAAAACTAGTTTCCTAACTTTGATAACTCACTTGTGCTTTGGGATTAATTCTTAGGAATTTTTAGTTATCGAGGTTAGAATTGAGTCTTCATAATATTTATTACTTAAGACCTTCATTTTTACATAAAAATTCCCATTTCATACTTTGTAAACATGTTTTCAAGTAAGATCTATTACAAAATTCGAATTTTTAGAAATTTAGTTTTTGAATGTTTTCTTTAAGAAAAACTTGTTTAATACATTAAAATTTAAGGCTTTATTTACCTATCCCTTAAGGACTTTATTTATTAAATAAAAATTTCATTTTGAGCTTGGAAAATAGGTGTTTTATGGTAATAATCCAAATTAAGAATTTCCTAAATTGAGTAGTAACTCAAAATTTCCTATATTGTTTCTGCTCTTTGTTTTGCATATTCGTCTTATCAAATCTCATTCCAACTTATAAAAATCATTACTTAATGATATCTATTACCTATACCCTTCATTTTTCATATAAAACACAAGTTTTAAAGTTGATAAAAGGGCTTTTAAAGCATGGTTTTGAATTTATACAAATTTTTTCATGTGAACATTTCAACAAAAGTTTTTCTTTTTCAAGTTTCTTGTCTTATCTACTTAAGGATTCACTAACTACAACATTTATATACACAAGACAAAGTCTTTTATGAGCATTAATGCATTGAAACACAAAATATTCATGAGATCATGAATGTCAAGTATAACATGAGTATCTAAATGCTAGATCTACTACTTATGATGCATGAAATGAAGTTTAAAAGCATGAACGTGAATTTTTATACAAGATCTCTACTTTATTCTACTGTTATATGCATGAACATGAAGATCATTTGATGAAAACACATTTAAACACAAGATCCACTCTTGTCATGGCTTGATATTCATGTAGTAGCATTTTCTTGTCCCTAGCAAGTGCTCATGGGGACTTTAAAATGAAAACACTCATGAATAATCTTGCCATTACAAGATTTAATGTAGGAAAGGGTTAGGATTCATCACCTAAGGCTTGAATCAAGTGGAAAATGAAGAAGAAAACAAGCTTGTGTGAGTGTGTGTGTAGGGGTGAAGGTCACGGCACAAGGAAGAAAAGAGAGAGAGTTTATGAGTTTTGAAACAAATGAAAAAAATGAATGAAAGAGAGAGAAAGTAAAAAATTATTTTAGTAAGTAAAATTAGGGTTTATTTGTATTATAAAAAGAAGAAATTAAAACAAATTGAGGGTAAATAAGGGGGGTGTGCGCTGGCCACAATGGGAGGGAGAGAGAGAGAGATTTTAATTAAATTGTGTTTTGTAATTTATATAATAAAAAGTATTAAATGTAATATTTTTGAAGAGACAAATTTTCATTGGAAAAGAAAATGTAATTGAGTGTTTGTAAGGATGCAAGACTAGGGTATGGCTTGTGTATGTAGTAGGTTGTAGTTGTGAATAGTAATAAGACAATTACTTTAATGGTAGTAAGAAAAAATACGAGAAAAAGGCTATATCTATAATTTTTATAATCGAAAATTATAAAATTTATATTTTTGAAATCCTTATTAAATTTCGGTTCTAAGAGTATTCTGTAATATTTTTTCGAATTTCTAGTTCCAGGGCTCACTTTTCCGTAATGGATCTCAGGAAGGCCCGGAATAGAAAATTTTTCGAAATAAGAACTTTTTATGGTTTGAAACATACTTAAAACAATATTCCACATTAAATTATTTTATAAAAGTTCTTTTAATTTGAAAACCGAAGGAAAGCCGGATCTAGGGTTTCTTGGTTTTTCTCACAAGGTTTATATTAATCCGGTTTAAGGTTTTGGTTTCCGGTTTTCGAAGTTTACTTCATTACTAGGAAATCCGGGGTTTACAATAAAACTCCTTAAGCCTTTGATTTCTTTACTCACCTATTCCAACCTCAAGGTGTAAAAACTATGTAACACCTATGAAACCGCAGATTATGCCTAATATCAATTTCTTTTCAAAACTTAAAGCCTAATTCATGCACAACAACAAATATAAACAATAATAATAAATAAAGACATAGGGAAAGGAAAGCTTGTATCACAATTTAGTTATGGAGTTTGGTCCGCCCCTTAGTCTCCATGATACACAACAATTACCTCCCTCAATGGAGGACTTTACCCACTTTATTTAACAACAAACAATTTGCCTCAATAGAGGACTTCAACACATCGACAAACAAATGCTTCGGTTAAGTCTTTACAATCCAAATCGCTAGATTCAACTCAAGACTTCACTAATAAGCTTACAGCAAACTATAGTATAGTGATTTTAGAAAGACAGTAATAACAAATAATTAGCACTACACTAATTTTCTCACTAAAAAAAAAATATAAATTGCAATACAAGCTTTAGAATATTTACAATGGTTTTGTATGCAGAAATATGATTGATAAACAATAATAAGTCTTCAATAACTCTTATTTATAAGCTCTGAAAAAGGCCTAGCAAATATCCCCCAAAATGTCTTCCAACGGTCAGATGGAAAAATGCAATGACTAGTTTTTGGTACACTGGCTCATCAGTCCAAAACCAACCAACTTATCGATCCAAGTCGCGGTTGTGTTCTTACAACGATTTCTTCTTATCAAAGTTCTACATCGTTCTTCCATTTTGACTGGCCCACTACTGCGACTTTCTTTTGTAAACTCTACTGAGATAGTTAAACACAAAACCAAGCACAAATACAATCGCAAACAAAAAGATATTTTCAACATATTGCTCAATAACTTATTTGCTCAACTAAGTATAACTTAAACACAATTAAGTGGTTAATTGTGCAACTAATTTCCTTATTAAAACACTCATTGAACATGTAAGTTCAACATAAGGGTTATGGCATGTATGAGGGTAAGGTCTCTTATAGACACTAGCCAAGGACTACCTTGAAGGGTGTGAAATCTATAAGGATGCAAGCAAAACCATAGCTCAGTGAAGTAACCAGACAATAAGCACATATCAATATACAACAACATTAGTTTTGTTGATATACATATGCAATACAATACTCAAACACATGATTTTACAAATACAAGTTTGCATCACTAGAATCCCAACAGGGTAGACATTTATACCCTCTCACTAGAAATAAGGAACTCATCACTCACCACTAATGCTTAAGAGAATTAGAGAATACCAAGTAACACTTCATTACAAATTTAATTTTTTTAAAAGTCTTTTATTCACCTGTATTATAAGAAATTCCCTAAGCATTACTTATTTCAAGTGAAACCATGGGTGGCATTCCTCATTTTACCAAATAGTTACCATAATTCCCATAAGTCTCATGGATATCATAGGTCTAACCAGCATGCACTCATGGGATATCCTAATCATACCATAGGCTCAAAAGGCAATATGTGGCAATAATGACTACAAACATGCAATCCTAATGCATATGTGCTATGCATGACCTTTTTAAATTATATTGCCTTATATGATTAAGTCAGGCTTAGGTGATCAACCAAATTACAGACACTTCGTAAATTCTAAGTAATGAAGTAATAATGTTATACACTCGAATGATCACTTTGATTATGGCATTTTAATCAATCAAATAACACTACAGCAATCATGATCCTGATCCCTATGCAAACCATTTGTTATCTTTTATTTAAGTGCAACTAAATTACATAGACAAGCAAGGTGAACGGTTACTCACCTGTCCATATCCACCATCAAGAGTCATAGTAGTCCTTCGGTGTAAGCCCCCATTTTCTTAGAAAACCAAACTCAGTTTCGAAAATCGAAATCGGAAATCGAAAACCCTAAAAAGAATGCTAGGGCTAATATGGAACCTAGGAACCCTAAGTCCGTCAATATCGAGAACAAAACCCCAGAACAATAAAAATGAGGTAACTTTAGAATATAGTTCTAAATAATATATCCAAACATAAAAAGATCAGATTTCGGAGAAATTCATCTATTTTGAACATGATTGGGATCTATTTTCAAAAACCGGTCCCTAGTGCTCAAAATAGAAAAATATTCCGGAAGACTCTTTAGAATCGAAATTTAATAAGGAACAAAAAATAAATTATAAGAATTTTTTGATTTATAAAAATTATAGTTATAGTCTTTTTATCATATTTTCATTATTATCGATAATTTAATTGTCTAATCTACTTTTTATTCTAATCATTACTATTCACCAAGTACAACCAACCATACTTTATTCTTACATCACTACACATATCTCTTACAGCCTTGCATCCTATTTCTTACAATTTACTTCTCTAATACAACTTTATTACCAAAATTACTTAATTAAGTTTGAAATCTCACACAACACAAACACACATCACTCTCTCTCCCTCTTGCTCAAAACCGGCGCCCACCTCTATAAACATTGAAAAAATTTTCACATTACTACGCGACTTTAGAATAGAAAGTATGAACTAATTAGTAAACTTATAATTCAATAAAAACCTATGAATAGATCCATAACTTAAATATGGCTGGGTTAGGATCTAAGAACCGAATAAAGAACTTCTTTGACCCTAAATGATACCAAAAATGAGATTTCGTATCTTGAACTAATAATTCAAGATATGATTATAGGAAACCCAAATTTTCAAACTCGAAACTTTTCATACAATAGATTAAATAGAAAAATATAAATATAGAGATTAAATGACTACTATTGAACTCAATAAAAACCTGAGACTAGAACAATGAGTAGTAATGAGCCTATACATGAATGTAAATCCTAAAATTCGAGATTCCTAGATAGTAATGGACACTACTGATAAGATTTCATGGTGGGCATGAAAACCTAAGATATACAGATAACCTAGCTTCTATATCAAATGTGATATTGAGTAGTTAGTCAACTACGTTTATAGTTGGGAAATGATAACCTCAAGATAAACCGTTAGGATTATAAATACACAACAAAAATATAAATAGATGTATAACTAAAGATCTAAATCTCAAATAAATATTTGAATCACACCATTGTTCTAATAAGGTTTTCTAAGCTATTGGAGCCTAAAACAAAAAATTGATCTAATAGGCTTAAGAAACCTTAATCGCGGGAGAAAATTTTAAAAACAATTAATCGCGTAAATTTAAAACTGAAATTTGTATTGTTTGATAATCTAAGTATTTTGTAGAATTTAATAAAAATAGTTTTGTACAAAAACTCTCAAATATTAGCTAACTTATACCCGATTAATATGATAAACTTCCCGAAAATATAGATAAATATTAATATTTATATATATATATAAAAGCTTGCAGGATACGGTTGGATGCATATATGTAGGGTTTGGATGTTCTTGAAAAATGAGAACCAAAATTTGATCAAATAATACAATAAGGTTAATAAAATCAACTCTTTAAGCCAACCAAACGTTGCCAACTCAACCCTCATTTATGATAACAAAAACAACTGATAAAACAGTGCCAAATTGTAGGAATTTCATATGCACATCATCGAAGGAAATGTTGCAACCATTTTCTTCTTTTCTCTTCTATATATATACATGTTTAAGCCTCTTAATGAATATGCAAACAAGCACAACTTTCTCTCGAAATTTCCAGATCAAAACAACACCTAATCAGTAGCCAAAACAACCTAAAAGTAGAAATCAAATCGCTTTAAACAACCTAGTTCGAACCAAAGGAAAAAATAGCACGAAAACGCTTGAAACAAGCACGAGCTGAGTTGATGTAATTCGGGTTGTTTTTTTAAAACTAAGGATTGGAACTGACTTTTGATAATCATAGGATCATAACCAACACAAAAACAAGCTTCGAATTTCATCGGATTAGCTCGAGTAAGGTAATTTTCGAAAACCCTAGTTTTACCTTGATGATCCAAAAATCATGAATCTTGTTGTTGTTTTGATTTTGAGTTGATATTTAAGTAGTAAAATGTTGTAGAAACTCATTGGAATCAAATTATGGGCCTTAGAACGTCAAGAATCGACCGAACTCATCGGGAAGACGATGAATAGTGTCTTCCCTGATTTACACAGGAGGAACACAGGCGTGTTCCACCCCGTGTACCTCTCGGCTTCTAATTTTATAAAAAAAAAAATATATTTTTTTAAAAACCGAAGTTAATTAAATTAAATTATATACTAATTAATGTTATAATTTTTAGGACTATTATTATTTATTTTTCTGTAAATATTAAAAATGTTATTACTCATTAGTAATATAATATTAAAAGTTTTTAAAAATTGAGTTTAAAAATGAAAATTTTTTCGTTATTAATAGATATATAGTATTTAAGTATTATATAATGAGATTATTAACATACATATTATAGATTAGTAATATTAACTTTAACAAGAGAGGATTTTTAGTAATATAAATCATTATTATTAATTTAATCCAAGTTCATTAAGTTTTACAACTATAATTGTAAATTTTTTAATATCATTAAAAATACTTAAATTAGTAATGTTTTGAAATTATCATTTCTTAAATATTATTATGTGTAATATTTATAATAAAAACTCAAAAGCTAAGTCTAAACCTATTTTAGTAATATTACTATTAATTTTAACTATAATAATAAGGATTTGTGAATTAGTGTTTATTTAAATTTTGTGATAAATATTACAATTATTATTGTGAAATACATTATTATTATCATTAAACTTGTTTATTTTTTTTTTCATTTCGTAATTATTGTTATTTATTATTATTAATGTTGTCACCGTAATTATTATTATTATTCAGCCAACTGATTTTTCGGAAAAAATTTTATTTAATTAAGCAAATCTTTATGTTATTAAATTTATTGTCACTATGGATGTATTTAAATAGCTTACAAGAAAAATTACAAGTTTGGTAATTACTAAGTATTTATCTAAATGAATACTTATAAATAATTAGATAACAATGGAAATTTAAATAATCTAAATTAGTGAATATAGGAGTATCTATATTTTACGAGAAAATTATATCAAGTAAATCGAAAGAAAATCTATAGTTCTAAACAATAAAAACTATAAAAGTGAATTAACTAAATTACCAAATTCCCAAATACCCTCTTAATAGATATAAGTATCAAACAGAATCAAACCAAACAACTTGAAAATAAAAATGGACTAATACTTAATTATCTTAAGATCTCTAAAGAATTAATATAGTTAAAGAACGAAAACCCAACAACACAATAGGACACTTAAACATTCATAGGAATTTAGTCATATAGTTTTTGTGTCATTGATGAATATATTAATCATCTCAATAGGTGACTTGTGTATTTGTGAGGACTTTCCTGATGATTACTATGATTAAGTAACATGAGCAAGTGAGTAACTCAGTCTTATTACATTGTATGTGCTTGTAACTTAGCGAACTTTAAATAAAAGATAATAATTTGAGTGTACTGTATGATTTATGGGAACTGTATATTGTATTGATTGCCAAGTCACTCTAAAAATGACAACAGAATTATGTATGACTATATTGCTTATGTAACATGATTGAATGTCTATATTGCTTGATCGCCTTCAATTTAGGTACCATAATGGAAATTGTATATGCATTGCATATTTTGCATAAAATAGCATTTGAGTAAGTGGTAGCCTACTACGTGTTAGTATTTTGGATCTTTCGTAATACTTAGTTTATCTAGGTAAGAAAGCTATTAGTTAATCGCAAGATTACCTTTGTTCTGTTGATACTATACGAACCAAATGGTAAATGAAGGATGCCGCTTATGGTATTGCTTGGAAATGACTAACACTTAGTGGAGTTTCTAAAGCTAAAGCAGGAAATGATGTTAAGACACAATAAATTCAAAGAGATAATTAAATTGAGCATTGTTGTTTCCTAAAAGCTTAGTCTCTCCTGGGTAGGTAGGCCATAAATCTTCATCCTGTTTGGATTCCGGCTTATCCAAGCTTGTATTTGTACATATGTTTGATTGATACATTCCATACGATTGTTAAATAACTTGTGTGTGTTATGTGATAAGTTCTGGTTATTCATTGAGCTCATAGTTTAGCTCACACTCCAATAGTCCTTTTAGGTTCACTCTGCGACCTTGGCTGATTACTACCAAGAGCATGGTCCCGGTAAGAAATTAGAAGCTGAAAACTTAAGGAATAGTATAGATAAGAATTTATATTCTATTTCATTGCAAGTATCTTTCATTAAAACTTTAGCCATGTATTTGCAAGAGTTTATAGGAATATTATGGTATGTAAATTTTTATTATTATTCATAAACTTAGTGTAACTGTTCTTTACTAATTTATGACTTATATATATTTTTCACCTATCGAAGCAACTAAAAGATCCTGTTTATTGAAAATATGTCATTCTCAGAAGGTAAACTAGTAATAGTATTCAAGTGTATCTTGTTTACTACTACTAGAGTATCTTCGGGGCGTGATAGTTTTAAGTTGGTATTAGACCATGGTTGTTGGTATAGGAATAACAAATACATGTAAGAAAGTAAATTAGTAAATGTGGTATTAAAGTATAAGTTTAGATTCAATTAGAACTATTTAAATTAGTTGGGTAGTTATAAGTAGTATTAGATGCACAATTAGGGATAAAATCTGTGTGATTACTAATCATACAAATTTTATTGTGTGCAGACCAACCCAACCATTGGTCATATTAAATGGAAAATCTTTAGCATGATGGAGGAAGAGACACTTATTGATTATAGATGCCGACTTCGAGTCTTAGTAGAAGATTTGGCTTTGTCAGGTATTATAAAGACCCTGGATGAAATTTTCAGCACCTGAAAGAGAGGTTTACAACTACTGCTGAAAAAATTGGCTATTCCTAATGGAGAGGGCTTTCCCAAATAATGGCACAGCAGTTGAGACCATTTACAGGTTTGAGAGGTTGATTAATCATAGAGGGGGAGGCATAGAAATTGATAATATAGCTTTTATTGTATCTGTCCGATCAGTGAGACCCGATCTTCCAAACTTTGGGATTTGGATTCCTAGTGGAGGTGATTGGGTGTATGCGCATGACATTAGATATGATCATGCTTTGGTTCGGGAGGATGTTGCTCCTGATGATGATTGGATGTTGACACATGTGGTCAGAAGCCGTTTTCCCAGAGATGTTTTATCAAACAGGCCTCCTATCATTCCAGAGGAGGAAAGTAAGACCAGACACTTCATTAGACCACCTAGCAAAAGGAAACAAGCAACTATGCAAGGCACAGTTTTTATGCAGAGTGTGACTACAGCTTTGATAGATGAAACAGAGGGCAAAAAGAAAAGAATGGAAGCCCAAAGATTTGTTTCCAATTATAATTATGCCCGATGGATTGGGACTACTCATGGTGGATGGATTGAGAAAGATGTACCGTAAACCTTCGAAAATTTCATAATTCTTAGAAAATAATCCTAGAAGTCTAAATATCGAAATTTAAATTCCAAAAATCGACTCAAGTTAAAAACCGAATTCTAAATCAGTTCAAAAACAAAAATTCTTAGTCTTGAGAAAACAAGAACCCTTGAAACAAAATACAAAGTCCAACTATCGGTTGAATCAACGTCTGTACGCCAATCAATTCATTTACCCGATTCCTAAAATGCAAATCAAAACGATATATCCAAATACCGCTTAACAACGAATGATAAGATCTTAAATCCTTCGGTAAATTTCAGAAATCCACAATTTCAATTTTCACCAAAAGTGAAACTGAGTCAACTCATAACCCTAGACTTGGTTAAACGATCCCGAGAACTAAAAACTATTAAGTAATCGCAAATAAAATAAGATAAACCTTGGATATCAAGCTAAAAATATAAAATGATCGAAACTCGAAAATTATATGATCTTACGAATAACTCAACAAACCGGAAGTCAAACCGGAACCCTAAAAGTCTACAAAGCCTATAACAAACCCTAGTGTCTAAGATCCGGCAATCTCGCATTCTCGAACCCTAGAAAACGAAATTAAGCTAATGGCCTAAAATGGATCGTAATAATATAGGGTAACATAAAAATATCAGATTTGCGAATTCCGAGTGTCCTTCGGACTCAAACAGGATCAATTCTCGAAAAACGTGTCTCGGAGCTCGAGATATTAAAAATATTCTGTTTATACCAATAGACTCGTAAAAATACAAGGATTCCAAAAATATCAGTTTTAGAATTTTTCGGTAGCTAAAAATTACATATATTGCATTATTACGCGTATTTTTATTACTACCAGTACTTTAATTGTCTAGTATACTATTCATAGTACTTTTCTACTATTCATTAATATTTTACTATCTCTACTTTTTCTTACTACCTACATACCTATTTTCTTACTTTTTATATTTCCAATACACCTTATATCAAATCATACCTTACATATTAATTATTTTCTTACAAAATACAAACAAAATCAACTTTCTCTCCCTCTAAATACACCATGGCCGGCGCTACCCCCCCTCTTCTTCCTCTCAATTATTTTTCTTTTTCAATTTATTTTATTACATCTAATTTTCACTCCAAAATTCTATAAATACCCCTTTCCTCTTTTATTCTTTCACACAATTCATTTCACTACCAAAACTCTCTCAAATTCTCTACACAAATACTCTCCATAAACTTTTCCTTTATCAAAACTCTCTTTCACCGAATACTCACAATAATTTCTCTTTATACAATACAACTACCATTTCTCCATAACCACATAACCATACATTCACTACCATCGTCATACCACATAAATACCTTAGGTAAAAATTTCTTCCAACCATTTAATTATCCATGTCATGTAACTTAGCATGACTATGGTGTTGTTTTGAAACTCATATGAGTAGTAAAACAACAACATGTTCATGTTTTGTTCTTGTACATAAACTTCCTATTTTATTATATTGTTATGTTTATATCTAACTAAGTATATTTATATATATATATATATATAATTTTTAGAGCATATAAGCTCACTTGTTATTTTAATTCATGCTTTGCAATTTATTTATTTCATGCTATTTCCTTAAGACTAGTCTTTCTAGTCTTAAACTTGTTCATATCAAGTCAAAACAATCTTTTATTTATTTTCTTTAATCTTTCGGGACTAGTCCATTCTTAGTTCCGGGATGTCTTGATGAAGCTAAGGCTCCAATACTTGACCGAGATACCTTGATGAAGCTAAGGTTCCCGATACTTGATATTTATTTTCTTGCTTATTATTTGTTTCTAGTATTTTCTTATGTTCTTATTATTTTACATGCTCATAATACTTGCATCTACATAATGTTAATGTCTCAACTAATTCAAAAGTAGAATTTTACTTTACTAAAGGAACTCAAAACTAGATTTTCTATTATGCGACTTATCACAAAATAATGAAATTATTATCAACAACATAGAAATACAAGTTTTCTCAAAGTTTTCTTAAATAACAAAGATAGTTTTACTGAGGAAACATAAAGAATAAATACTTTTATTTTATATTATGGGAACCTAAGTTTTAGTAAAATAACGTAGTAGTTTTCAAAGTTCTTACAAAAAGCTTAAAGATTAAACTCTTTTAAACTCCATGACAAAACCAAGAAACAAACTAGTTTTCAAAGTTAAGGTAAAATCAACTCATAAAGTTATGAACCCACTTAGGAAAATAGTGATTTTTTTAGTTCCTAAAGAAGAGACTTATTTTCAAATAATATAAACAAGACAAGATTAAAAACAAAGGGTTTTATCAATAAAGAGAATTCTTTTCAAAGGAAATAAAAGAACAAGTTTTAGAAAACGAAAACTTATATTTTAAAATAATAAATATAAGAAGACAAGACTCATTTTCTAAAACATTTATAAATACAAAAATGTTTTCAACAACTTAATATACTTTTGATAAATTTGATCTTTTATCATTAGAAGTAAAACTTAGGAAAGACTAAGGTTTAAAGAAAATTTACTTGTTTTTTGAAAAAGAATGAAGAAAATAAAATAAGAATATACTCATTTATAATAACCTATGAAAATATAAAGTTTCTTCAAAAGACTTGAAGAGAAATTGTCAAAGTTAAAGTTTTAACAACTCAAAAATGAATTGTTGTATGAAATAAATTGTTGAGACACTACCATTAGAAATCTTGCATATAAAGTGAGCCTATCTATATACTCAAAGGATTTATCAATTATATATACATATATATATATATATATGTTTTTACTAAAGGATTTTTGAATGAAGTTGAGTTAGAAAATAGATCTGCCAAAGTTTAGAAATTTTCGTTTTAAATCTACACCTAACGTTTTCAGAACCAAAAAGACCTTATATGACAAAGATAACCCTAGAAATGGATAGATCTTTTTAAATAGGTAGAAAACGGTATATTATATGCAAAATTCCGAGTTAAAATGAGCAAGTTATGGCCATTTTAAATTGGAATTTCATTCTATACGATTTTGACAAATATAGTGAAATAGAATTAGAAAGTTTAAGTAGAATTTCTATGAAATACTCATCTCGGGTATTTCTTTTGTCTAGGTGATGAAGGAAACAAGAATACCCTACTCGAGGATTACTAACGACTAAGAAGATCGCGAAATGGACAACTGAGTTATTCTTCTTAATTTCGTTACCTTGCTTGTGCTTGTAAAGTAGTAGCATTAGTATACTAAGAAAAGATAAAAATGGATATATGTTTGGGGAATTCGAGATTATGTGTATATATGTGATTTTATGCTTATACGTGAAATGAGAATTAAGAATATCGCAACTGCAAATTGCTTGTTTAAATAATTTTGTGTACTTACTTGTATGATTGCTTATTAATTGTCAAATTGATTGATCACCCCCTAATAAACCTTAATAAGATTTGGCTTAAGAAAAAAAAACGCTCACGCATAGCATCCATCGAGTCACATCTTTTTCGGAAGGCTGCTACTCTTACGCATAGATTTGGATTGGCTGTGATCGTGCGATGCCTCGGGCCATGTTCCTTCCTGGAGAATCCAAATTGCTCGGGGAAAGCGACTCTAGGTTCGGAGCCCGAGCTAACCGAACGCTGTGGATGAAGACCTGGGGACTAGCTGTAGAAGGTCGAGGATCTTCAACCCCGATTCCCTAACCTTCGATACGGAGGGATAAATCCATTCTATGTATGGTTTCCGGATAACTATACATATTTGCGTAATCACGTGATTGTTGCATTGTATGCATAGCATATGTGTGAAAATCTAAATAAAAGTGTTTGAAAATATGGTGCGAATGAAAAGGAATATCTCACTAAGCTAGTTGTAGCTTATACCCCTATAGATTTTGTTGAAACAGGTATACCTGTGGTTTAAATTGAGGATCATGACATTAAGGAAGTCATGGACGGATGTTAAGCTCCTATGAAGGAAATGGAATCATAAGATGAAGTAATTTTGTAAGGTTCTTTATATGTAATGACCGATATGATTAGTGTTATGTTGATTCTAAGATATATATTTACTTGAAGTCAATAGAAGGATATACCCCTAAGAATTGTAATTGATATGTTTATGTTTTATGATAAGTATTCTCTTTGCCTTGTTACTTATTTATTATCAATATAAATTGCACTACTCCGATGTGTTCCCTTGGTTGTGATGTATGCCTTGTACATGATATGGAAGCCTTTACGAGATGGAGGTAGTCATTCAGGCTTTAGTATTGTATACGGCAAACTGCCACGTTTAGGGTACCCCTCGGAGCGTGACATATACCACCACCTAGCACCATGGAGAAGCCTGCCTCTAAAGGTATCCGGATGATGGATACCAACCTGACATTAGCACCACCAGGGAATAGTAAGGGGAGAATTAATGTAGATGATAGTAGCTTTGAGGAGGAAGATCATTATCCACAGTTTGGCCTCCAGGAAAAGGGCAAAGGACCCTTGTACCCTAGCCCATAGAGTTAGATCTAATCTTAGACTATGTTATGTTTATCTTGATAGATGATATAAATGATGTAATATTTTGATGGACTTACTGGTAGGATTATATATGTAGTTTATGGCATGTAGTATGACGAATGACAAACTTTTGATGTGATCACTAGAAGAAATTAGAACTAGAGTTAGTGCAAATTTTGGAATGTATATAAAGCACTAACTATATAATATTATGTGTGTTTTGGTTATGAAAGACATGTGTGACATATATATATATATATATAATATATGATTTCTTTGTAGTCTTTTAATGAATGTATATCTCGAATTAATTTAGATAATATGTTCAATGATAATAGAATGCCAAGAGGAAGAGATAAAAGTAGAAATGCAAGAATCTGAAAATCCACCAACAAATGCTCTTGCACCAACTCAGAACCGATTATAAGATGTGTTGCAAAATCTTCAACAAAAAAATGTACTAATCTTGCAAGCTCTACAAAATATGCAAGGAACACATGTTGTACCACCAGCTGGGGCACCAAAAGCTCCTCCAATAAACACTGGAAGAAATGAAAGATATACTACACCTGTTCAAGTTCAAGAAAATGGACTGGTAAACCCAAATGAATCGGTTGCCGAGGTACAAGGGCCAACACGATATGAACAAGAATTACCACCGCCACCATCATTACGTCTTCAAGAAACTTGTTACCTGAATTTATCAAATGCAATAGGTCCTTTGAAGGACTACTCGGAAAGCCAGAAGAAGCTGAGGATTGGCTAGCTCAAATCGAGCGATCTCTTGATGTTTTCCAGGTACCAAAAGCTCTAAAGGTACCGTATGGAACTTATTTACTTAGGTTAAGAGCAAGATTGTGGTGGAATTCTAAGCAAAGAACATTACTCCAACCCATTAATTGGGAGACGTTTAAGCAAGAATTTCTGAAAGAATATTTTCCAAGCAGTCTAAAGGCGAAGTATAGTACTGACCTGATGAATTTAACACAAAGCAGTAAAACACTTTATGAAAATGAGCACAAGTTCAATCGGTTATTACAATTTGCACCAGATGCCTACAGAGATAGTGATGAATTAAAAGGCAAACTTTCATGGTAGGGTTAGAACCAAATTTCCAAAGGAGACTGGCTGAGTTCGAAATTGTGGATTTTGCAGCTATGGTAGAAAAAGCACGGATCATTGAACGTGCCAAGAAATATGAAGTTGAAAGATATAGGAAACGTGGACAGACATTTAGTAAAAGAGCACATGAGGAAATAGGAACAAGTTTTGCTCCTAAGAAAAAGAGATTCTTTAAACCCATGGGGAATATGAAAAGTAAGAACATTGAAAGAAGTAATGTTTCGTGTTGGAAGTGTAAAAGAGCTCATTACTCGAGAAATTGTCCACAGTTACAATAAAAATGTTATTACTATGGTGAAAGTGGACATATGGTTTTTACATGCCCAAAGAAAAATGGTGCAACCTGTTTCATCAATAAAAGGTCGAACATATATCAACTCATTCTCCACAATGGATGAACACAACTACTGGTTCTTCCCACTTTAAAGGATTAGAGTACGAACGGACCCATAAATGGGAATACTAATGCCAGTAAGGCTACTACAGCAGCTAGGGTTAATGCTATGCATGGAACTCCAATTGAGGATTTGGAATCCGAAGGGAAGGATGAAGAACATGTATGAGATGAAGCTGATCCTGACGACTACGGTCTCGTTGCAGGTATGTAATATAATAATTAATTTATTTGAGTAGTTATAGTTGGCACGAACACGATTAGATGAACAAGTATTCTTGTGAAGTAAAATAACATGTAATTAATAAATGATAAATAGGAACAATTCAAATGAGAGGTCAACCTGTGTATGTTTTATTTGATACGGGAGCAACGTACTCTTTTATCAATATTGGACTAGCAAGAAGTGTGGAATATCCAATTGAGACCATAACCAAGGAGCTAGGAGTTACCACACCAATAGGAGGTTCAGTGATGACTCATGAGATAATGAAAGGATATCCACTAGAAATCGGGGGACAGAAATCATTTGCTGATTTAATCTTGGTAGATATTCAAAAATAGGATATTATCTTAGGTATGACATGGTTAACAACTACAAAAACAAAAGTTGACTGTCGTCTTAAGATAATATCTTTTATGAATAACTAAGGGGAAAGAAAAGAGTTTAGAGGTGAAATCCTTAAAGAGGTCGAAAGTCGAATAATGACAATTGAAGTTGAAAATGAAAAGGATATGGAGAGGAACGAATGTATTCTTGGAGCAATCAAGGACGAACCCAAATAAATGGATGCTCATACTATCATAACAGTATGTGAGTATCCAGATGTATTTCCTGATGAATTACCAAGATTACCCCCACACAAGGAGGTAGAATTTTCAATTGATTTGATACCTGGAACAGAACCATTATCAAAAGCTCCGTATCATATGGCACTTGTGGAATTGAAAGAATTAAAGGTGCAATTACAAGAATTATTGGATAAATGATTTATTAGACCTAGTGTTTCACCATGGGGAACAGTGGTATTGTTTGTTAAAAAGAAAGACGGCTCAATGAGACTCTGTATTGATTACAGAGAATTAAACAGAGTAACTATTAAGAACAGATATCATTTACCAAGAATTGATGATCTTTTTGATCAATTAAAGGAAGAAAAAGTATTTTGTCGAATTGATTTGAAATCTGGTTTCCATCAAATTCGAATTAAGGCAGAGGACGTACCAAAAACCGCATTTCGAACTAGGTATGGTCATTATGAATTTTTAGTCATGCCTTTTGGATTGACAAATGCACTTGCTGTTTTCATGGACTTGATGAATTGTATCTTTAGACCTTTATTGGATGTTTGTGTGATTGTCTTCATAGACGACATATTAATGTATTAATTCACAAATGAGCAACATGATGAACATTTAAGAAGCGTATTACAAACACTGCAAAACAATCAGCTGTATGCCAAATTGTCTCAATGTGAGTTTTGGCTTAAAAGTATATCATTCCTAGGACACATTATTTCAGGTGATGGGATATCGGTTGATCCTGCTAAGGTTAAATCTATTGTAGAATGGAAAAGAACTGAAACTGTTACTAAAGTAAGAAGTTTCTTGGGATTAGCAGGATATTATCGAAAATTTGTACAAGATTTCTCAAGGATTGCACGACCACTGACACAATTGACAAAGAAAAATGAAAAATTTGAGTGGAATGATAAACGTGAACAGAGTTTTCAAGAGTTGAAAAAGAGATTGGTATTAGCACCAATACTGGTTCTACTTAATGACAAGGATCCATACACCGTTTATAGTGATGCATCAAGGAATGGTTTAGGATGTGTACTAATGCAAAATGGGAAAGTAATAGCTTATGCTTCTAGACAGTTGAAACCCCACGAGATGAATTATCCTACTCATGACCTGGAATTAGCTGCTATTGTTTTTGCACTCAAGATTTGGCGTCATTACTTGTATGGACAGAAATGTGAAATATATACAGATCAGAAAAGTTTGAAGTATATATTAACCCAGAAGGAATTGAACATGAGGTAACGTAGATGGCCAAAATTAATTAAAGATTACAATTTAACAATCAATTACCATCCCAGTAAGGTAAATGCTGTAGATGATGCATTAAGTCGTAAAAATTATGGAGAAGTAGCCTCAATATTGACGGAGCAGAAAGAACTCATCAGAGAATTTGAGAATCTAAATTTAGAGTTTTCAATACAAGGTTTGGATGCAGAACTTGAAAGTTTAACCTTGGAGCCTACTTTGCTCCAACAAATCAAAAAAGCTCAGAAAAAAGACAAGGAATTCCAAGAAATTATCCAAAGAATATCACAAGGGAAATATAAGGATTTTCAGGTGGATGATGATGGTATATTAAGAATGAATAAAAGATTGTGTGTACCACATGATGAAAACTTGAAGAAGAAATTAATGCATGAAGCGCATTATTCCGGATATACCATACATCCAGGCGAAACGGAGACATACCAAGAGCTGATGAGTGCATATTGGTGGAATTGAATGAAAAATGATATTGCTCGATTCGTGGCCAAATGTGATGTATGCCAGAGAGAAAAGAAGAACATAAAAAAACCAGGTCGATTGTTAAAACCATTGCCAATTCCCGATTTTTGGAACCACCCTAGTATAAGACTCACTTAAAAGTTTAAAAATGAAGATTTAATTAAAGAAATAAATGCCTTAGGATATAGTTAATATAAGGACAATTTTTCTTTAGAATAAGAGAATTTTCCTAAGAAAATCCTTAGAATAAATAATGTGACCAAGTGTAGCAAATTTATTTGTTAAACAATGGCATGAAATGGTTCCTAAGATAAAGGTTACCAAATTCTTTTAATCTAAAAATTTATGAGAACTTAGGCACATAAGAGTTCATATTATGACATTCATGATAAGGAAATTCATTTCCATGGCATTTATTTTCATTTTACACTTAGGAATCTCAAGGCATTCATGAAAATCACATTTTCGGAATCAACATAACCGCTGGACAGAACTGATCCTTCATTTCCGAGGCTTAAATATTTTCAAAACTTGATTTAAACTTCATATTTAGAAAGCTCTTTCGAAGTAGATAGAAATCGATATAAAATTCGAAATTCCGAGTTAAAACGACCAAGTTATGGCCATTTTAAATTAGGACTTCGAAATGACGCGAATTTCGATTTCACTAAGTTTTCTTAGAGTTTTAGTATCTTGATGGTAGAATACTTATTAGGGTATTTCTTTGTGATTAGGTGAACCCAGGACGTCGAGTCTTTACCTCCGGATTATTATACTAAAAGACCGGTGAACCAATGGCGGAGTGAGTTTCTCTTCCCAATTCATTTATTGTATGCTTGATAAATTAGTGCACTAGAATGTAGGCCAAGTGAAATGAATATGTATGATGGGAATAATGGGAAATTGTATGTTGTTGATTGATAAGTGAAACTAAAATAAGAATATCGAAACCGGGTATAATTTCTCATGAGTAGTTGATTATAATGTATTGTTTGAGAAATTGCTTGATCGCCTAAATAAAATGACTTAATCAACTATTCGGACTAATTCCAAATTCAGATATATGCATATCATATGGGAAGGAGCATTAACATTGGTTGGTTAATCGTGATCCATAAACGAGATTAATTGTCGGTTAATTGTGATCCATAAAAGAGATTAATTGGTCGGTTAATCGAGATCCAGAAACGAAATAATTGTTCGGTTACCCGTGAACCATAAACGGCATAAAGTTAGTACTACAGTATTCGTTAATCTGCTAACCCGGATGGAGGGCGCAAGTCCATCCACATAGATTTCCGGATAGTCTATGTATTTTGTTCCATGTGTTTGGTGCATTCACTTGCTTGTATAATCACTTGTTTGAATTGTTGTACATGAATGTTATTGTGGAAGATTTCTCACTAACTAGTTAGCTTACGTCCCTACAGTTTCTTCCTTTTGTAGCTACCAAATTTATGGCTTAGAGCGTGACCCGACTATGCAGTACAGGAGCTAGGAGTTTCCCTAGAAGTTGAAATTTTGTTTAGACTTCCATAGAAACTTTTAAGACTTGGATGACTGTATAAGGCCATAATATTTTTTTGCGGGGGAATGCCCCTTAGTAAATGTAATATTTAATTATGTTCATGAGTTATATCCTACTAATGTATGCAAGTTAAGCTTTTATCTCCATTGGACTTGTATTCTATCGTAAAGGTACGCTTTACATCCATACGAGATCCTCGAAGACTAAGGCGGTAATTCAGGAATCTTGTATGGCATGTGGCGGCTGTTACGTATAGGTACCCTATGGGGCGTGACAGTTTAAGTTGGTATCAGAGCACTAGGTTATTAAGCATGACAATAGAGTTTAAAACTGAACCTAGAATTAAGCAACTAGGTTAATTTGGAGTTAAAGCTAGGCTAATTAGTAGTTTCTTGATTAGGTTTCCTTGGTGAAACTCACGAGAGGGCTAGAAATTTCACCAAAAGCAAATGAGACCATGGTGGAATACCGTTGAGATTAAGGGTGTTGTGTGAAGATTTTGCACTAGCGCAACGACCTAGAACCTTAATGGAAATGTATGGCTTGTGGAAAGAGGGTTTAAGATATACGAATGGGCAGTGATAGATCAACTTAGGTATGATCCAATTAGAAGAAGAAGATGGACGTGATGGAAACCATCTATACCCTGGAAAGGGTAATGGTAGATATGCTAATGAACCAATGCTAAGAGAAGCCACCTTCATTTGAAGAACAAGGAATCCCACCCATCCAGACTTTAGGATGTGGAATAGTATTGGACCCCTTTATGTACATGCACATGATGATCTCTTTGACCATAGGGAGTGGAACTTTGCCGATGCCCGAAACCACATAGTATGGCAAGCCAGGTATCTTGACATATACCATTTTTAGGGGAGTACTAGCCCCACAGGCAAGAGATGTAGGATGCATTAATAGATGCCCCAGCTGTTGAAGGGAAGAATTGAACGAAGAGGATAATGAGAAGAGATAAGAGAGAGGATTCCGAGGAGGAGGAGGATCCAAATTGGCAAGATGAGGAAGTACCTAGAACCCCTACCCCTCCAGCCATAGCCCCAGAACACCAACCAATTGCCAGATCAGATTGTATGGGATTTTGATAAAGATCTAGATATACCTGATAGTGGAAGAATGGAACCAGAGTTCGACCCTACCATTTGGAAGGATATCTACCCGTGTGAGCGTCCCCCGAGGTTGATGCCGTAGCCCCGAGCCGGCAGTTCAGGAACCATTGGAGAGGATAGATGAAGATGAGGAGATGATGAGGGAAGCCCAGGATAGAGTGAACAGGTTATGGGATGAAGCTGGAAGAGAATTGGTATAGAAGTTGGCAATAGGAACGATTTAATGATAGAGATGATGAGGAGGAAGAGACCAAGTGAGAGATCAGAGATGAGGGAAGAAGAAGAAGAGGAACAGGAGCCCTTAGCCCGACCCATTAGGAGGAGGAGGTAACTGTGAGGGCTTATCTAAGCCAGTTCATCCGAAGGGATGATGGAGGCTCTTCTAGCCAAGGACGACTCCCTAGCCCCACACCAGACGACTCCGAGTGAGCCATGGAGGAGTAGAGTCGAGTGTCCCATAGAGTCCAATAGTACTTTTTGTTAGTAGGCAATGCGGGATGCCAATTTGCCTTAGGTTCTCTTCATAGTTTAGTATGTTGTCTTTCTTTTTCTTTTCTTTCTTATGTCCTAGATGTTGTTAGATTGAAGTTATCGGCTAATATCGGAAGGTTAGATTTGTGTCGCCAAATTTTGTAAACTTATTTGTAATACAACTCTTGTATGGCACATCAAATCAATGAAGTATTATGTTTGATTCCAAGAAAGAAGTTTCGCAAGCATTATACTTTTGCATTAGTATAAACACATTCATTACATTATTTGCATAAACATCTTTTCATTCATATCATCACTTGATTTAGAATTCCTTTGCTTGTTATGATTCTTTTGCTCTAAGAGCCTTTTGTTGACGATTTTATGTATGGTTTTTCCTGGATCTTTTGTAATTCTATAGTTCCTTAATTTATCCTAAAATTTTACGAATTCCTTAATCAATTTTTTTATAATCGCGAAACTTTAAAGAGGAAATAAAACTCACTAAGACATTATGTAACAGCGAAACCGTAATAGGGAGCAAGAACCACCTCAAACGAAGCTAGTAATGCAAACCAGCAAGATCACCCCAAGCCAACCAACCTGAGGCTGCACAACTCAATCCTCAAGCAGCCATGATGAATGCAATTGGACAGTGACAAACTTGCTTACTGCATTCATTCAAAACCAGAATCAAAATCAACCGAATCCCAACCAAGTATGAGGGATTCAGCACCCTTGCCACCACCTCCACCATATAGGGGAATGCAAGCAGAAATCCCCTTACCCCTGAAGAGCAATCTTACAATGCTCGCCATCCACCCCCTCCGCACATAGAGGATATCAAAGGAGTTCCTCCCTGACTTTATCAAAAGCAACCGCTACTTCGAAGGGGCGTTTGGAAAGCCCGACGAAGCAGGATTGGTTAGCGCAAGTTGAGCGCTCTTTCGCAGCTTATGAGATTCCACCATATCTCCGACTGGAATATGGCACCTACATGCTGAGATATAATGCCAGAGTATGGTGGGAATCGAAAAGGAGAAGTTTGGCACCCCCTATCAGTTGGGAGACCTTTCGCAGGGAGTTCCTGGAGAACTATTTTCCTGCCAGCCTCAGTAAGATATAGTGCAGATTTTCTGCATGTTAAACAGAGGGCAGAACAATCGAGCAATAGACAGAATTCAATCACCTGCTGCAGTATGCTCCCGAATCTTACAAAAGTGAGGAACTACAAAAACAAGTGTTTTTGGAAGGTCTATGAAGACCTAAGGGTGAAGTTAGAGGAGTCGGGTTTGCAAACTTACCTTGAAGTAATTGAGAAAGCCCGGTTGATTGAAGGGGCTAAGAAGAGGAAACATTAGTCGGACAAAGAGTGTTCGGAAAGAGCAATTTGACGCCTCCGGCTCAGGCTATAAAGGAAAGAGATACAAGCCTTACTATGGGTTTAAGGACAACAACGGTGGAAGCCCAACCAACCCAAGCCCAACATTACTTGTTGGAAGTGTAAGGGAAGCCACTATCCAAGGCAGTGCCCACAGCTGAAGGCAAGTGCTTCTTTGTGGCGAGGCAGGCCATCTAGTCTATGCTTGCCCGAAGAAGATGACGGTAACCTGTTTCCTTTGCAAAGAAAAAGGGCACTTAGCCTCCGAGTGCTCCCAAAAGAAAAGTGTGGCTACCCCCTTATGGAAATCCGGGTAATGATAACACCCTACGATCTGGTAGCAAGGGTGGAAGCCGTGCAGCTTCGCCATGCACGGGATGCGGCTATACAACTTCGAAGGCCAGTGGATGATTGAAGAGGATGAGGAGGAAGGTGGAGCTGGCCGCTCTGGACCAAGGATGATGCAGATGGCGGCTTGGTGACAGGTCAGTAACAAATTTCTTTTAAGATAAAAGTTCTTTGTTTTCTTAACAAGTTTAAAAAGAGTTAAAACTGTGAAAGAGGAAAAGCTGAATCCGGAAACCTGGAATAGATAGCTGTTTTGGTACTTAGGATCAAGTAGTGATAAATGTTTATGGTAACAGGACGCATAAGGGTGAATAAGAGTGAAGCTTATGTGTTGTTTGACACAGCAACCCACTCCTTTATCACTACCAGCTTGGCTAAGCAGCTTGGATTACCCATAGCCATGACAACACCAGCTTAAGGATTAAGACACCCACAGGTAGTGTCGTGTCGACCCGGAAATAATAAGGGATTGCTTACTAGAAATCCAAGGACATACTCAACAAGCGACTGATAGTTTTGGAGATGAGTAAGTATGAAGTTATCCTCGGAATGAATTGGCTAAGTAAGGTTAAAGCCATCGTGGATTGTCAACGAAAAATGATAAGTTTTGACGACCACAGAAGGAGAGAGTAAACTTCCTCGGGGAAACCACGGTACGAAGGGATTTCGGGTTAAGCTCTTTTGAGCTAATGATGGAAGATGAGGAAATTGTGCCAATAGAAGATGCTTGGGTTAGAGAGGAGAAAGGGGAAAAGAAAGACATACCCGTGGTAAATGAGTTTGAAGATGTATTTCCCGAAGTACTACCCGGTTTGCCACCAAAAAGAGAGATCGACTTTGAAATCACTCTAGCCCAAGTACAGAACCATATCGAAGGCACCATACCGGATGGCCCCGGTGGAATTAAAAGAATTGAAAACCCAATTGCAAGAGCTTTTGGATCAAGGGTT
Organism: Combretum micranthum; assembly: GCA_024138025.1. NCBI lineage: Eukaryota > Viridiplantae > Streptophyta > Magnoliopsida > Myrtales > Combretaceae > Combretum > Combretum micranthum. The sequence continues at coordinate 10,105 of JAMXBD010003661.1, read as the reverse complement.
TATAAGACCCAGCGTGTCGCCATGGGCGCACCGTGTTGTTTGTAAAGAAGAAAGATGGGTCTATGAGGTTATGTATCGATTATCGGGAATTGAATAAAGTTACAATTAAGAATCGATACCCTCTTCCAAGGATTGATGACCTCTTCGACCAGCTTCAAGGGGAGTGTGTTCTCGCGTATTGATTTGCGCTCGGGTTACCACCAGTTGAGAATAAAGCCCGAAGATGTACCCAAGACAGCCTTCCGTACGCGGTACGGGCACTATGAGTTTTGGTGATGCCGTTTGGGTAACCAATGCACCGCTGCATTTATGGACCTCATGAACCGAGTCTACAAACCACTATTGGATAAGTGTGTGATTGTGTTCATAGATGATATTCTGATCTATTCAAAACCAAGGAACAACATGAGGAGCATCTACGGATGGCGTTACAAACCTTAAGAGAGAATAAGTTGTACGCCAAGCTATCCAAGTGTGACTTTTGGTTGGATAGGATATCTTTTCTTGGGCATGTGGTGACGGGAGAAGGAATATCAGTAGACCTGAAAAGATTGAGGCTGTGGTGAATGGAAACAACCCAAACCGTGACTGAAGTGAGAAGCTTCCTAGGTTTGGCCGGTTACTACCAAATTTGTGAAGGATTTCTCTAAAATCGCCAAACCTCTGACACAACTGACACAAAAGAATGAGAAATTTGTGGACAGATAAGAGGGAGCAAAGTTTCCAAGAATTGAAACAACGCTGGTGTCAGCTCCGATTCTGGTATTACCTGACCCCGAAAAACCTTATACAGTGCATAGTGACGCCTCCAGGAATGGCCTTGGATGTGTGTTGATGCAAGAAGGAAAAGTCATTGCTTATGCCTCCAGACAATTAAGGCCTCATGAGCAGAATTATCCTACACACGATTTGGAGTTGGCTGCTGTGGTTTTTGCCCTGAAGCTTTGGAGACACTACTTGTATGGACAAAGGTGTGAAGTGTACACGGATCATAAGAGCCTCAAGTATTTGTTCACACAAAAAGAGTTGAACATGAGGCAGAGACGGTGGTTGGAACTTATAAAGGACTATGACTTGGGAATCAATTACTGCCCGGGAAAAGTAAAGCCTTGTGATGCCTTGAGCCGAAAAAGTTACGGGGAAGTAGCAGCTCTAATCACAGAACAAAAAGAACTGATAAGAGAATTTGAAAAGTTAAGAATTGAGTTTGTAGGGCAAGGTGCTGAAATGGAAATTGCAAATTTGGTCATGGAACCCACCTTGATCGACAGGATCAAGGAAGCTCAAAGATATGATGAGTAATAAGAAGATCAAGAAGAAGTACACAAAGGAAAGTATATTGACTTTACCTAGATGATGAAGAGGTGGTCAGGATGAAAGGGAGATTGTGTGTACCAAAGACGAAGAACTGAGAAAGAAATCATGAGCGAAGCTCACAACTCCGGTTACACCGTGCATCCGGGAGGTACCAAATGTATCAAGACTTAAAAAGCCACTACTGGTGGAATGGTATGAAGAGGGATGTGGCGGATTATGTTATGAAGTGTGCCGTGTGTCAACAAGTTAAAGTGGAACATCAACGGCCGGAGGATTATTAAAGCCCCTACCCATCCCCGAATGGAAATGGGATCAGATCTCAATGGACTTTGTATGTGGATTCCGAAAACCTCCACGGGATGTGATGCAGTCTGGGTAATAGTGATCGCTTGACAAAGTCAGCACACTTCTTACCGATCAATATGACCTATTCGCTGGATAAGTTGGCTAAGATCTACATCAGAGAGATTGTACGACTCCATGGTATACCAGCGGGATCGTTTCAGATCGGGATCCAGGTTTGTATCGAAGTTCTGGACGAGCTTACAAAAGAGCCTAGGCACCAAGTTGCATTTCAGTACTGCCTACCATCCTCAGACAGATGGACAGTCTGAGCGAACCATTCAACCTTAGAGGATATGTTAAGAGCATGCATTTTGGAATTTAAAGGAAGTTGGGACAATCACATACCTCTAATTGAGTTTGCCTATAACAATAGCTACCACTCGACCATTCAGATGCCACCCTATGAAGCCTTATATGGACGGCGTTGTAGGTCCCCTCTGTTTTGGGATGATGTGGAAAAGCTTGCTATTGGGCCAGAATTGGTTCAGAAGCAGCTGATAAGGTCCGGGTCATTCAACAGAAGATGAAAGAAGCTCAGGACAGACAGAAGAGTTGGGCTGATCTGAAAAGAAGAGAACTTGAATTCCGAGTGGGCGATCATGTCTATCTAAGATAAACCCGATCAAGAGCATAAAGAGGATGCGGACTCAAGGGAAATTAAGCCCAAGGTATATTGGACCCTTTGAGATTTTGGAAAGAGTGGGAGATTTAGCCTATCGGCTAGCCTTACGCCAAACTTGTCGGGTTCAAATGTGTTCCACGTGTCGGTACTAAGAAAGTATGTGCCTGACCCTGAACGATATTGGAATTGGAACCCATTCGGCTAAAGGAGAATCTCACATATGAAGAGCATCCCTAAAGATCTTGGATAAGAAAACTCAGAAGCTTCGGAATAAGAGATCCGATATGTCAAAGTATTGTGGAGAAACCACGCTTCTGAGGAAGCAACTTGGGAAGCTGAGGAGGAGATTCGAAGGAAATACCCCGAGTTGTTTGAGGAACAAGGTACGTCAGTTCAGTTTTGAGGACAAAACTCTTTTTAAGGTGGGTAGGTTGTAAACCCGGTTTTTCTAGTAACCAAGATAACTCGAGAACCGGAAACCAAAACCCTAAACCGAATAGCTTAAGATGGAGTGAGAACTAGGAACCCTAATCCGGCTTTTCCTCGGTTTCCAATTAAGAAACTTTTATAAGAAAATTTAATCTTGAATATAGTTCTTGAATATATTTCAAACCAAGAAAAGATCAGATTTTGAGAAAATTTCAATTCCGGCCTTCCCGAGACCCATTACAGAAAAACGTGCCCCGAACTTGAATTTCAAAAATTTACTCATGAATACTCATTTGAATCGAAATTAAATAAGGATTTCAAAAATATAAATTTCATAATTTTTGGTTTATGAAAAATACAGTTATAGCCTTTTTATTCGTATTTTCTTACTACCGGTAATTAAGTTGTCTTGATTACTATTCATTACTATTCACAAGTACAACCTACTACACTCACAAGCACACCCTACTCTTACATCCTTACAACCACTCAATCACATTTTCTTTTCCAAGACTTATTTGTCTCTAAATAATTATTACAATTTATGACATTTAATGTACAAATCTATCAAAACAAATCAAACAAAAATCAATCCCCTCCCTTCATTATGGCCGGCGTGATCCCCCCCATGAGCTCCATTGTACAATTTTTTTTTATTATTTTATCTCATTTAACCTAATTTCACTTTATATAAACCATTTTCTCTCTCTCACTTCATTCTTCTCATTTTCAAATTTCCAAAAGGTGAAAAGCTCTCTTTTCTCTCCTCTCCACTCCTCCTTGCCGTGAGCTTCATGGCTCCACACACAACACACAACTTTTCTTTTTCTTCCATTTGTCTCTATTTTACCTTAAGTAAAGAACTTACTTCTACCCTTAGATCCTTGTAATGGCAAGGATATTCTTGAGTATTTACATTAAAGGTCCCCATGAGCTCTTGCTAGGGACAAGGAAATACTAAACAAGAATACCAAACCATCACAAAGTAGATCTTGCATTTAAACAAGCTTTCATGCCATGAGCTTCATGATCATCCATCTAAAAGTGTTTTGAACAAAAGATCTTTCATAAAAATGTAGTTTTTATGTTTTCAAAACCTATTTAAGCACTTAAGATAGTAGATCTATCATTTTACCATCATATTCATGTAGGCATTTAAGATCTCATCTTTATTTTGAGTTTTGTGCATTAATGGTCATCAATACTTTTCTTGAGTAAATAATCTTGCTAGTATATAGATCTATAGGTAGATGAGTCAATGAAACCAAAAAAGAAAACTCTTTTCAAGAAATGAACTAGTGTAAATTCGGATGACATGAGAAACCTAGTTTAAAAACCCTTTTACAACTTCAAAACATGTATTTTACAAGAAAAATGAAGCCTATAGGTGATAGATGATGTTTGATGATATTTTTCATGAGTTTAAATGAGTTTTTACCAAGGAAAATATTTAAAACAAGAGATGAAGTCTAATAGAAGTTTTGAGTTGAAAGTCTTGTAAGCAAAATTCGTAATAATCAATAGATGGTTAGAAAACACTAGTTTTAACCTCAAAAATGGTATTTTCTTGAATAAATGGAGTCCTTAGGGTATAGGTAAAATAAATACCTAAAGTTCTAAGTATAAAATACATTTTTCTTAAGTGAATCAACTTAAAAATAAACTTTGCTAAATTCGGATTTTTGGAACCACCCTAGTATAAAAGACCTTAGGATATAGTTAATATAAGGGCCAATTTTTCTTTAGAATAAGTAGAATTTTCCTAAGAAAAATCCTTAGAATAAATAAGTGTAACCAAGTGTAGCAAATTTATTTGTTAAACAATGGCATGAAATGGTTCCCTAAGATAAAAGTTATCCAAATTCTTTAAATCTAAAAATTTATGAGAACTTAGGCACATAAGAGTTCATATTATGACATTCATGATAGGGAAATTCATTTCCATGGCATTTATTTTCATTTTACACTTAGGAATCTCAAGAGCATTCATGAAAATCACATTTTCGGAATCAACATAACCGCTGGACATAACTGATCCTTCATTTCCGTGGCTTAAATATTTTCAAAACTTGATTTAAACTTCATATTTAGAAATCTCTTTCGAAGTAGATAGAAATCGATATAAAATTTGTGAAATTCCGAGTTAAAACGACCAAGTTATGGTCATTTTAAATTGGGACTTCGAAAATAACGCGAGTTTCGATTTCACTAAGTTTTCTTAGAGTTTTAGTATCCTTAGATGGTAGAATACTTATTAGAGTATTTCTTATGTGATTAGGTGAACCCAAGGACGTCGAGTCTTTACCTCCGGATTATTATTACTAAAAGACCGGCGAACCAATGGCGGAGTGAGTTTCTCTTCCCAATTCATTTATTGTATGTGCTTGACAAATTAGTGCACTAGAATGTGGGCTAAGTGAAATGAATATGTATGATAGGGAATAATGAGAAATTGTATGTTGTTGATTGATCAAGTGAGAACTAAAAATAAGAATATCGAAACCAGGTAATAATTTCTAATTGAGTAGTTGATTAGAATGTATTATTTGAGAAAATTGCTTGATCGCCTGAATAAAATGACTTAATCAACTATTCGGATCGATTCCAAATTCAGACATATGCATATCATATTGGGAAGGAGCATTAACATTGGTTGGTTAATCGTGATCCATAAACGAGATTAATTGGTCGGTTAATCGTGATCCATAAACGAGATTAATTGGTCGGTTAATCGAGATCCAGAAATGAAATAATTGTTCGGTTACCCGTGAACCATAAACGGCATAAAGTAGTACCGCAATATTCGTTAATCTGCTAACCCGGGATGGAGGGCGCAAGTCCATCCACATATGATTTCCGGATAGTCATATGTATGTTGTTTTCATGTGTTTAGTGCATTCACTTGCTTGTATAATCACTTGTTTGAACTGTTGTGACATGAATGTTATTGTTGAAGATTTCACTCACTAAGCTAGTTAGCTTACGTCCCTACAGTTTCTTCCTTTTGCAGCTACCAAATTTATGGCTTAGGCAGCGTGACCCGACTGTGCAGGTACAGGAGCTAGGAGTTTCCCCTAGAAGTTGAAATTTTGTTTAGACTTCTATAGGAAACTTTTAATACTTGGATGACTGTATAAGGCCATTAATTATTCTTTTGCGGGGGAATGCCCCTTAGTAAATGTAATATTTAATTATGTGACATGAGTTATATCCTACTGCTAATGTATGCCAAGTTAAGCTTTTATCTTCATTTGGACTTGTATTCTATTGTCGTAAAGGTACACTTTACATCTATATAAGATCCTCGAAAGACTAAGGCGGTAATTCGGGAATCTTGTATGGTATGTGGCGGGCTGTTACGTATAGGGTACCCTATGGGCGCGACAGAGAGTATTAGAAAGCTCAAGATCTATTTTAGTCTCAACAAAAATCATTTTCGAAAATTTGGATAAAAAGGGAACCATATTTAGAAAAGCTATTTTTGAACTTCAAAATGTGTTTTTTTTCATTTTAAATGAAGGGCTTAAGGAATAGATATCATAAATGAATGATTTTTAGGAGTAAAGTTTAGATCTATGAGTTTATGGTTTACGACCATGCATTTTTTTTATAGTCATGTTCATATTATGTGTAGATCTTAGATTTGAACTTGAATAAAAAATAGTAAAATTCATATCTTGACAAAACTTATATTTAACCACTTTCCAAGTCTCAAAATGGAAGTTTTAGTTGAGAAAATGAAGGTTTAGTAGATGTATATCATCAAGACTTCTTTTTACAAGAATCAAAAGTGATTTTCAAAATAAAAATCTTATTTTTGGATTTAGGCCAAGGCATAATTTAAAAACATGTTGTCCAACTCAAAATAAAGTTTTTATTTAAGAAATGGAAGGCTCTTAAGATAGGATATGTAAATGATGATTTTTCCTAAGCTTAGATGGATTATATAAAAAAATATGTCCAAAATAAATTTGGTAAATTCGGATCTCAACCAAGACTAATTTTGAGAACCCATTTTTCAACACCAAAATGAAAGTTTTGTTTAGAAAATGGAAGGCTTATGGAATAGATATCAATAGGAGATGTTTTTGATAAGTAAATGGTAGATCTACTAGTAGAGATTCTTAAAAATAGGAAGAGATTACAAAATATGAAATTTGAGTTTTATCTAAAATTTGTAAATTCGGATGGTTTCAAAACCATGCCTTAAAAACCCATTTATCAACTCCAAAACTTGTGTTTTATATGAAAAATGAAGAGTTCAGGTCATAGGTATCATCAAGTAATGATTTTTTTATAAAAGAGATTTGCTAAGAAAAACATGTAAAACAAGGATTATAAATAAAATAGGAAAATTTGAGTTGTTGTTAATTTAAGAAATTCGTAATAATGAAGTAATGGTATGAAAACCCATATTTTTCAAACTTAAATTAGAAGTTTTATCAAAGAAATGAAGTCCTTAGTGGCTAGGCATGGTTGAGCCTTAATTTTCTAAGCATCAAATGATTTTTACTTAAAGGAATCACCTCAAAAACAATTTTTACAAAATTCGGATTTTGGGATGAACCAATTTTAAAAACATGTTTACAGAGTGTAAAATGGGAGTTTTTATTGAAAAAAAAAGGCCTTAAGGAATATACATAATGAAGACTTAATTTAACAAGAATAAATAGATTTTATTAAAGAATTTTTCTAAAAACAAGTAGGGATTGTCAAGAATATAAAACTAGCATTTCTACGTTAATTTTTCATAGTGTTATAAAGAAAAAGTTTTCTAAAAATTCCTTTTGTTCAATATCATCAACAACATGTATATATATATCTCATGACATATCATTTATGGTAGTAACTTGTTCATATTGCATGTATACTTGCTTTGATAGTAGAAACATTACAAACATTCACAAAACTACTTTTCAGAATCGAATCGCTACTGATCAGAACTGATCAGACCTTTTCGAAACTTCAAAGTTTTCAAAACTTAAAAATAATATTAGAATTAGATAGATCTTCGAAGTAGATAGAAATCGATATATAATTTACTAGATTCCAAGTTAAAACGACCAAGTTATGGCCATTTTAAGTTGGAATTCCCGCTTAGGACGAGAATTACAAATTTGATAGTTTGTATAAGATAGTTTGGATTAGTTAAGTGATAAAATACTTATTAGGGTATTTCTTCCTTTTTAGGTGACCTCGAAATCGAAGATTCACTACCACCGGATTACTTTTACTAAAACCAACGATCCAATGGCCGAGTGAGTCTTCTTCTTATTTTGTTACCTTGTTTGCGCTTGTAGTTAGTTGCATCAGAATTATAGGAACAAGATAAAAACCGATGTGAATGGGGATGGGATAGATGATGAGACTTTGATGTATGTATGCCAAAGAATACTAAAGCATACCGAAACCACGATTAGATTGGATAACTGCATTGTTCATATTATTTCTATTATGTGTATGATATTGGTTGGTGACTCTAAAGAATGTATGAATATTTGACTTAAACAAAAATTTAAATTGGTCATGCATTGCATCGAACATGTTGCATTTGGTAACGTGCTACTCCTATGCAGGTCGATCGGTATGGTCCAAGGACTCGTTTGGATAATGAGACCCGGTGCTAGAGCTCATTCATAGAGAACTAAGGACATCAGAGATGCATTCCATGGGTGAGCCTAGCCGAGTTGAGTGCTATGAGCCGAAGGCTCGAGGACTAGCAGCGATCGTGTAGACTTTCAATACCATCCCTAACCCAAGATACAGAGGGCATAAATCCGTTCTGTGTGTGGGTTTCGAATACCCATACATAATTGTCCGCTCATGTGTTTGTTCATGCATAACATATGGTTGATTTATAACTTACTAGTTATGGTACGGAATTAAGGGAATTCTCACTAAGCTAGTGTAGCTTATAACCCATAGATGTTTGAATGAACAAGTTATCTCAAGAATGCTAAGTGGGGACCGAGATGGTTGGTGTAAGCCCTGGAAAATTTTAGTAAATAATTCCAAGATGAACTTCGAAAATAAATCCTAAAAAATCACTCCAAATTAAAACCGAACTTCAACTAGTCCAAAAACACGAGCGAATCTAGAAATTTCCAAATCTTGAGAAAAATAAGAATCCTCAAAAATAAAATAAAACTCAACATACTTCAATTCCAAAACCACTACGTACGACAAATTCTATACGTAACTCCAACTTATGAAATCGAGTAATATAAAGCCTCAAAACAAAGTATAATGATTAACCTTCGAAAATAAAACTCAATTCAAAGAATTCCAAAATCGTCGAGAGATATTAAATACTTAAAAAAAATAAAATTTAAGATAAATTTCTCAAATCAAATATATTGTATAAACATAAAATATCAGTTTTCAAATTGGCAAAGATCTAAACCGAAAAATCACTCGGAAACACTAAGTGGAATATAATAAGTTAAGTCCGGCAATCTAGCGCCCTTAACCCTAGAGGCCGAGGTGTAGTTTAAATATGTAGAATAGCTCGTAGTAATATAAGTTTGTTTAAAAATATCAAATTGATAAATTTTTGACCTATTTCGAACCCGTTCGGATACAGACTTCGAAAAGTGTGTCCCGAGGCTCGAGATATCAAAATATACCATTAGTACCGTTAGACTCGTAATTTCATAAGATTTCTAAATATATCAGTTATATAATTTTTCGGGTTATAAAAATTACAGTTATAACCTTTTATCATATTTCATACTACCGGTAATTAATTAGTCTTTTATACTATTCACTTTTATTTCATTACATAATTTTATTATTCTTATCAAGCCTTATATTTTAGATAATATTTTATATAGCATAAAAATTTTGTTTTTCTAAATTTAGTTCATTTCGGGCTTATACGGATCAGATTCTATTTAAGACCCGATACAAAAATAAAATAAATAAATTTAATAATTGTAAAATATTTGAAAAATATTTTTTTTATTTCATAAAATAATTTTTTAGAATTTTTGGGTTATAAAAATATCAATTATAGCTCATATTCGCGTATTTTGATCGTACCGGCAACATATTTATTGAAATACTAAAAATTCAAATAATTATTTAATTTTATTTATGAAAATTCTGCCACTTATCTAAAAATATTTTTCCTAATTTTATTTTGTATTTTTTCTTAATAAAAAGCATTTTTTCCAACCCATACTTCAAGTACACATATCACTTCATTTTCACTTCAATCTTTCTACACTTTGTCCCACACTTCATGGCAGATTTTTCCCTCCTTTATGGCTGCCATTGTCCTTTAACTTACTCCTATTTTGACTAAAATAAATATATTTCAATCCTTCTTCAAAAAGCTACACATGCCATTAATTATACAATTCAATTTCAAGTCAAATTCAAACAAATTCA
>JAMXBD010003660.1:0-108559 GCA_024138025.1 Combretum micranthum | reverse complement strand
AGTTTGACAGCAAAACAATTTATCCAAAATGTTTTACAAAACGTTCACTGCAATTTTTGACAGCAAAATAGTTTTGTGGAATTTCACTGTTCATTGATTCAGTTTTCATCAAATTTATTCCAAATCAATTCAAATAGGTATGTTGAAGACCTAACTCTAAGAAAATGGGTATATTTAGGTAATACACTCATTTGTTTCACTAAAGTTGGTTAATATCCATGGGATTAAATCAAGATCAATTTTATCAAGTTATCAAGAATTTCTCTCTCCAGCTATACATATCAGCAAAGCACATAAATATATGAAATTAGGAGATGAAGTTTATCTAAGTTTATCCAAAGGAGTTGTTTTCAACAAAAAGGAAAGAGATCATAGCTACAATCTCCTATTGTTATGGGATTTTATCAAGTTTAAAAAAGAATAAATGTTATCTACTTCAAGCATTTAAAATGGACAAAGAGCAGAAAAGATTATGGTGATCTATTTTGAATTTCAAACTTCAAGCCAAGGAAAATATCATCATAATATCAGGAAGCCAATCTTCAAGAAAACGGAAAAATATCTTCTTCATTCTTATCCTTATCCATGGAGTATCAACTTTGACAAAACAGAATTCGAAATTTTAAATAAGAGAAAAAGATATCGATCGAGATTTTTGCGGGAGTTCTTATGCATAAATTGCAACAAACATTTAGAACGTTGAAGATCAGGATATTAAATCCCAAAGCCTCCTTCAAGGATATTACGAGAAAGAGCAAATACAAAAGAAAAAAAAAAGGGAGAGAAAAAGAATGAGAGAAAGAGAAAAAGAGAGTTATAACACGCTATACTACAAAAAGAAAAAGATGTTGCTTCTATTGAGAATATCTGATCCAATCTTGCGTGCTCATTTATTGTTGCAATTTTTAACCTTTGATTATTTCCTTGTTGACAGAAGGAACTTCTTGTTGCCTTCTAGCTTGTTAGCTTGTTTTATTTACAATATTAGTTTCTAAAGTATTGATTGTTAGCTTGAGGAAAGTTATGGAAATTAAATAGAGTAAATTGTAATATCTTGTAAATTGATTTATTGGATATAGTAGAATAAACCCATGAGGATTATGAGGTCCTCGAGTCAGAGCTGGAAGAGTGGACTGACGCGTAAGACAGAACCACTATACATCACTGAATTTGCTTTTCTTTCCCTACTCTTTTAATTTCCAACAATTTATATGTTATTTATTTATTTGCTCAACTTGCTCTCAAGGTTAAAACAAAGGGGATTTATTTTTTAAAAACTTAAATTTGAGGTTTTGGTTATAATCAATTCAACCTCCACCACCCCCACCCCCACCCCCTTTTTGATTATAAAAGTAGGACCAACAAAAATATATTCTTTCATTAGTAACTTAATATTGTTTTTCATTAATCGTTTGAACTCTACGGAGTATGAATTTTATTATTTAGTTATATATCTCATTATGTATTAATTTTTTATTGTATATTTTGTCAGTAAAGCACTTTTATTCATAAAATAGCTTTTATTGGTAGATGTATATTTTTTGGCAAAATTTGTTAGTAGATGGTTGATTGAATGATTTTTTAAGAATTATAAATTATATTTTACTATGAATTAATCAGTGTATTAATGACTAAATTATTTTATGAAGAATTATGCATAATTAATGTGATTGATTTATAAACTATATGAATTTTGTAAAGAGATTTCAATATTGAATATCCTCACAAATATAAAATATTATAACTAAGTTCTCTTTTTCAATAGAATTTTAATTTAATTCATAATCCAAATAAAACGCTATTTAATGATTTGGTTTCAAAAGAAAGAAATAAAAAATCATAAATTATAGTTTGATTTGGTTTTAGTAAAAATCAGAAAAAACCGACACCCACACCCCTAGTAAAAGTGAGTTTCTTTATAATATTTTATTTTTACTAAAGTAAATCAAATCCACAAAAAAAAGAGGGCAGGAATTCATACAACGAATTTCAATAAAGAAGTGAGGCACTTAAAAGGAAGAGGAGTGTTTTTCAATGTGATTTTTTAAGGGCCTTATTAAAAAACCTATAGATATGAATGCTCTAACCCTTATCAGCAAGCACACGCTACTCCAAAGCTGTCTGCGGTCCGATCGATGCTGAACCGAGGGTGCAGCAAGGACACATCATTTTGACCCCGCTTCGGATCAGTATTTCTCCACCTCAGCCGGTCATGATGCCAAATTTTCACTACTTGATTCTCCATCTGATCAGGAAGCAGCAGCAAGGAGCTGATCAACACCACTAAGACTTAGCTCCTCAAGTTGGCGTTGCTGATCCAACACATTCGTCGCCAGCCCAATAGATGACTGGAGTAGTCCATGCATCGGAGAAATCTGGCCAACTCCTCCAGGTTTACAAAGGAAGGTAAATTCAGATTGGATAGCATCATCGTGTTTCAAGCCGTGGGTTCAGTTGGTAACCCTCCAAGACGACAAGTCAATCAAACGGCAGATTATAGCTCATCGTATGCGCTTGGAAATTGTCCCAGTAATCGGATTTATAAACCCCGCCTTTCCTAAGATACCATTTTCTAATATCAATCTCTCCTTTGGGAGAGGGGAGGGGAAAGAAAAAAAAATCCTAAAGAGACCACTTCAAATAATAGGAAGTAGTATAGCTATTATAATGTAAGTGGAAATTAGATCAAAAGATCCGGTTTCATACAAACAAAAGAATTAGAGTAAGACATAGCAGGCTCATGTTCATCAGAGGACAATCGAGACTGAGCTTACGTAGGGGCATACAGGAGCCGGAAGCTACACTGCTACAGCTACACATCTTACACGGTTACGGGGTTGAACAAAACAGATTCAACATATCTACGAGACTGCATCCAACATTATGGGTTGTCTTTCTGGTTTGACACGACTCAGATGCGGCCCCAAAAAAAGACCTCTCCTTCCAATTTACAAGGAAATACCCTAAAATAGTCGGAACCAAGCCCATTACAAACTAAGCCGAATCTTTTCTTCTTCCATAACTTGAAATGTGCCGGTGAAGGATTGAGTTGGCTTCTCTAACTTGCACCTTTTGTATGGCACAAAACCTCTAGCAGGCTTCTCAGGGCTAGCTTTTAGTTTCCCAGAACCAACTTCCTTGGTGGTGAATGGAAGTTTCCTCTGGAACTCAATCTTTTCGTCAACTTCTGATGCACTTGCAGCACCAGAGTGACTGCATAGGGTTACCGACGTTGATTCAGGATGTTCTTTTGGTGATTCATTTCTATCCAGAAATGGTATGTAAGAGACTGGTATATTGCCATACACAGACCAATTCGGCATTGAGCTGGCTTTGCTAAATCGACAATTTGAATCCTGGATTTGTACAAGACATATAGGTCCCGTGTCCCCATGGGAAAATTTACTCCAAAAAGGATGAATAGCATCTGCAGGCTGCTTCACTTTCTCCGGGATGGATAAAGAGGATATGCTGCTAGATTCATCTACAACCATTGTCCTTCCGAATAGCTTTAGTCTCTGGGAGTTTGCCTTATTGGCTACTGGTTTGGAAGGATTGCCCATTCTCAGGAAAAATTCCAGATTCTACACACACATAGAAAATACCAATAATTTGAATGGGGCTGATAACTGTTGAAGACTTCCCTAAATGTGTCATCTTACGATACTTCATGGAGGGAGAACATACCTTACTAGGGTTTGGAACACCAGCAGGAACTGATGGAGAAAGATCATCCTCCACCTGCATATTTGCTTCGGAGGGTACCCAGTCACGGATGTGAGCATCCTCAGTAGGTGAATCAGGAGAGGAGCCATGTTTTGGTGTGCTTGAACCTGTTGAAGCAAAGGCATCCGAACCGATTGCTGATAACACTGATGTTGGAGACTGGTTCTCAAGTTCTGAAACTGACAAAATTGGAGACTCTGACCTCACAGATTGCTCCTGCGTTATGGAATCCTTACTACTTGAGTGGACCATCTTACGTGGGTAAGGATGCATGGGTTTACGTTTTGGTCGGGGAGGTGGGATCTCAATTGGATCCAAGGAGCTTGTATTGTTGCCACTTGACTCCCGCACAACCTGTAAAAGCAAGCAACAGATTAGTAAAAGATTGATGTAATGAAAGTCATTCTTTTATGACCATAAGCTTGCTTCAGGCCATAAAAGACTGAAACTTACATCAAGGCAATGGGATAATAGATATCATCGTATAGATCGGATACTGGAATAAGCAGTAAACCTTGGAGAAAAACTTCTGAGCATGGCTTCGGATTTGAACAGCAGTCTTTGATCCTACATGTTCTGAATTGAAGTAACAAAATTTCATTTTAAGAAACCAACAAAAGTAAAGGAAAAAGAAAAAAAAAATGCATAGTTTTCTTAGTGGAGAGGACCATACCTTCAATTTTCCGCCACGCTCGTCCATATAACTTTAGAGCTTCAAGGAATTTCTTATGCTCCTCCTCAGTCCATCTTTCTCTTTGCTTTGTTATAGTGTATGGTTTCCTAACCTGATGGCCAATGAGAAACTGCCAGAATCAGAAATCGATATGTAATGGCAATAGATTACACATGCAGTGGCTGAACCAGGGTTATACCGAGGAGGAGGGGGACGAGTCACCATGGGTGCTACCCTCCCGGCCCCACCCCTAGCCAGCTGGCTGACATGGAACATCATTCACATAACAAAGATTACCTTGAGAGCATAATCGTTTGCACCAGGATACGGCTCTGCTCGCATATTAGTAATTGACTGCAAAGCTTCACTTGTCATAATCTTGTGACTTCCGGCAAGAACTGCAATTTCACCGCTGCTTCAATCCTAAAGAAAACGAAAATGTAACCGAAATGAACGATCCTGCTGCAACTGAGCGTGTTAAAGACACACACACACATGCTTTGAAACGCCCCCAAAACTCTAAGGATCCAGAAGTGTGTTTATTTATGACGGCTCACGGTTAATTGATTAACCAATTGCTCAAAATACATACCCTGCTTGGAAGCAAGTACAAACATTGCAAAAAACATTAATCACGAAACAAAAACCAACATGTTCTATACACTTCCGAGGAAAAATTCAGTATAAGTGTCAACACATGTCCTGCTTCTTTATACACATAGGGCATCAAAACGAATTTTTCCCGAAAAACCTAATCAAATCGAATCGGGTTAGAGCAAAATACCCGCAGTATAAACATTTTAGGATTTTTTTTCCCCCAATTAATCGTCAACACATGTCCTGCTTCTTTATACACACAGGGCATCAAATCGATTTTCTCCCGAAAAACCTAATCAAATCGAATCGGGTTAGAGCAAAATACCCGCAGCATAAACATTTTAGAATTTTTTTTCCAACTAATCGTCCTAGCCATTTTAACAGATTCTGAAGTGATAGAGCGACCGAAGACACACAAAGATACCTTAAGAAAATCTGGTGACTTCGAGAAAGGAAAGGAGGTATGAACCATGAAAAATCAAGACACTGCTGAACACAGCCAAAACTTAAAATTAAGTAAAACCGCCAGCAAAATTAACTTCTTTCTAGGAATTATGGGATTAAATACTTTTAGCAATTAAAGTGATGGACTAGACAATCTTGACAGGCCCGTGGAATAACCCGAAACAGATGAACGTAAAAGAATAGAAAATAAAAGAGAGAGAGGAGTATAAAAAGGCTGGGAGCTGTACGGTCATGATTGCAGAAATAAATAATTAAACCTCAAAGCAAACAAAGATTTCTTTCTGCATGCAAAAGACTTGCTTAAATAGCTCTACTCAATACCAGACTTATATGCATAGACGGAAAAATCTAAACTTCCTTCCTCGATCGCCAATTTTTTTTTTTAAAAACCCTGTGTTAGTCATCAACAACTTTTCAAATAAAACAATCAAATTGGGTTCCCAAAGAAACGAAATCCCATCGATTAATTTCGCCTTTTATGAAACAAAAATATTTCCGAGCATAATTCAACGATCCTCTTACTCAAACACAGAACTAAACTGATCATTAACCTAAGTGAAACGAAAAAAAGTTTAAATTTTTTTAAAAAAAGGTTTAAGTATTGCATGAGTGACTTAAGTAAAATTAGTAATCCAAAAAAAAGGGGGAAATTGTAAATATGCTTGAAACTTCACTTACGGAATCATGCTAAAACCGTATAATTTCAAAAGTTATGGACCGGTGAAGTTTGCTATGAAAATTTTAAGCCTTCCAATATTCGAAGCATAATCTTGGGTTGTAATTTATACGTTTTAAAAAGACACACCATGTTACAGAACTATAAAGAGTACCAACGTTAGACTTAAAAGTACCTGGAAACAGACATAAACTTGAACCCTTTGGAGAAGATGAAGAATTGAAGCATAAAACGACACCAAAATGGCTTCAGGTACTTGAGAAAGGAACTTGAAATCACAGTACAGAGTATAGAAGAAGAAGGAGGAGGAAGAGGAAAAAAAGAGGGGAGGGAGAGAGAGAGAGAGATATGAAAGAAATGAAATGAAACTGAAATTGTGTTTTTGGGGGGTTTTTTGTTGTTTTTTAAGGTAATGTTAATGTTTATGATGGCCAAGAAAAGATTAAAGTAGGAAAGCCACGTAAGGGAGGTGAGAGGAAAATTACTGTTTTTTAATATGAATAATAAAAAATAAAAGTGGGTTGTTTTGCTTCTGAAACGGAAAGGTCGAGAATTCGACAGGAGTTTGTGGCTGAGGTTGAAAGAACCCCAGTACACGTGGCTGCCACTGTTGTCTTTTGTTGTTGCGCTTTTTACTTTATCGTGCTTCTGCACAAACAAGCACAAGCCATCGCCACTCACCACCAGCAGCAAATGCGATGTTTAATTCGGTGGGGGATTTAATAAAACAACAAAAAAAATTATAAAAAATTGTATCCCGTGGATATTGATACTGTCATGTTTACAAACGTTACTCGCGCCAAACTCGCGTTGCCGATCTACTCGCGCTCTAGTTTTGCCACCTGTACGGCTGTACCATGTTTTGCCACAAAGCCGTCCAACTAATTTCTAGTTCACAGATTCCTAAGATTTATGGATCTCCTCCGAGCAAATTGCCGTTAATCGCTGCTGGTGCTTCCTCTCTCTCTCCTTTTCTTTCATGTGTTTTAATACTTCGTGTTTTCTTACATTGTGTTCCCAGTGAATGGCATACAGGTGTCACATCCTAACTTATCTAAAAATAACTAATTTAATAAAATATTATTACCGAGTATACTTAAGTAAAAAATATAATTAAAAACAGTGCAAAAAATCATTTAAAAAAAAAGAAAAAAGGCATCGAAAGTAATTTAAAAGAAAAGAAGAATCAGGGTAAAGACCATAAACTGTTCCGACAAGCATCACCTCCATTTCTTTAAAATGCTTCTATAATAATATAATTATACGTAGAGGCATTGGTGTTTTTTTTTTTTTTCTTTTGTTATTAAAGTCTTATTATTCAATCTACTAAGAAAACTGAATAAAATTTTATTAATTCCATTTTAATCTATGTGCTAAGGGAAACTTATTGCTTATTACAATTTTATTATATTACTTAGTAATAACTATTTATGGTACAAATATAGTAGGTCTTGAGCATAAATTTATTTGTTAGTAGTATTACACTTATTGATAGAAAATAATATATTGTAGTTCAATTGGCCCATACAAGCCTAAGCGAGCCACAATGCCTATAAAGAACTTGATTAGACGTGTTGGCCCAGTCACTAGACGAAGAGCTCTACCTAGTCAACACTTACGACCTTCTTTTTCTCTTAGGACCTCAATCTTCATGAGGATTGAGGCCACCCTTATACCCCATTACAACTCTTCAAAATGGAGGCACATGGCTATGCGCCACATGCTCCATGACAAGCTACACTCTTTTGTCATGTTACATGCTCTTGACATGCTACTTGCCCCTAACTAGGCCGAGAGGGTAAAGGGGAAAAACAAGTGCCGGTCTAGCCACACTCTACGTTTCGCATGCCTTTTCTCCTTGGATCAAAGTTAGCTACCAAATTGGGACCATCCACGTCAATAGTAAAACATTTTATGGGCCTCATTTCAATATGACTTCATTTATAAATAGCCATTTCCTCCAGGAGATAAGGAAGGACACTGGAGATACACACTTGGACAAACTAACAATCTCATAACTACCTTTTGAATTCTTTAGAGAAGACTTATGACTAACTTAAGTATCGGAGTAGCTACGCTGCAAAACTCCTCGGCCCACCACTAATCGGTTTCTATATATGCAGGTCCATAACTCTACCAGCAAATCAGTACATGCAACAATACTTTAATATTATTTATTTACGTAATTTTTTTTAAATTTTTCTTTATTAATTTCATAACAAATTGCATCAGCTTTTGATACACCACTCTAATCTATAACTAAAAGTTGATATTTTTGCTACTGCCATGTAAATTTTGTAAGCAAGTAAAGAGTATAAATGAGTCGAATTGATGATACAATACTAGCTCGACTTAAATTTTCTGATCTTGAGCTTAGCTTAAACTTGATTAAGTTCAAATTTTCAACTCGAGTTCAATGTGAAATAGTATTGGACAAACTCGAACCTAACTTGATTATTAAGCTTATTAAAGTTAATTTGTTTGAATAATTATTTATTTTAATTATAAAAATATTAATATCTAAACTCAACTACTATTTAGATTTAATTTAAGCCCCATTAAACTCATGAGCTAGTCTAGTCAAGTATTATGAAACTCAAACTTGACTTGTTTAAATATAAGGGTAATTTAACTTGTTTACGATTTGCACCCTAATAAATGGTTCCTTGCATAATAAAAAAATCAAAAGGAAAAAAAAATCATCATCTCTTATTAAATATATAATCAATAGATCATAAACTATTATTCTTTTAAGCTAAACTTGAAATAGCCATAAATTTCCTAATTTATATTCTAATGTGTTATTGAAATGATATATGATTTTGAAATGAGATATATGTGCATGAACTATATAATTAGTGCAAGTGTTGAATGTGTGTCATTTGTATGTGTGTGGTACAATGAAATTAATATTATTGTATTATATGTATTAATGTGTGCGTAGTGTAATGAATGTGTGTGTTTTTGTAAATTAATATGTATGTGTTATGTTTAGAATTTAATAAAATAATTTGTGAATTGTGTAAGAATTGATGGCAGAATTTTGACAAAGTTAAAGCATACTTTTTAAGCTCAAATCAAACTCAAATACATTCCAAATTTAACCAAATTAACCTTAGGTCAAATATACCCCTAAAGTCAAACTTTGGATTAGTATTGACTTCATTTTACTAATTAGGGACTCTTTTGGTAGCCCTCTTCATTTCATACGAATTTTCTTTTCTTTCTTTCTTTTTTCTTCTTCTTCCTTCCATCTCAAAACCCTAAACCCTAAGCCAAAATCAATCACAAGCTTTTAAATTCAAACATCACTCCAAGCTAAAGCTTAATCATGTAAGTTAAATGCAAGCCTAATCTTTTTATTTTATGTTCTTTCTTGTATTTGGATGTAAAGCTTAGGTTAGAATAAAGTTTTTATGCTAATTGGTGTTAGAATGATTTTGTGCATTGATGGTAGTTTAAATAGGATTACATTGCTAGATGAGTTGTAGTGTATATCTTATATGAATGTTGACATGTGAGGATGAATGTATTGTGAAGGTTTAAGGATTGAGTAGTTGAAGTGTGAATTGAAGTGTGATTGGTTTGATGATTAAAGTAAAATTTATGTTGTTTGGATAGTGTTTAGAACATATAACAAGTTTTGGAAAACTTAGATTAAGTTTGGAGAATTTTTGAAGTGAATAAGTTTTGTAAAAAAACAGGGAAAACAAAACATTTTCGTATAGGTTTAATTTTGAGCGTACACCAGCATCTGGTACTTCAACGCCGCCGGCGTGGAGGCGGTGTTGAAGTGTTCAGAACTTGTTTTTGTAAAGCCGCTTGAAATGCTGTCGGCTTTCATTGGAAAAGTCTACCATGTTTAGTAAATAAGAGAGGATGCAATTTTATTTATCGATCTTTATCACACTCATGTGGTATAGAATAATAAGATTGTTATCAATGTTTTGGGATTTTATTATATTATTTTTTAATGTTAGGTTTTCTATTGAACCAATCTAAAACCTGGAATACTATAAGATTTCAAAATGATGCTGAAACTTTTCTCAAACCTGTAAAGTTTTTAATGGTCAAGTATCCTATTATGACTCACCCTAGTTACATTTCGTATGAGTGTAAACGCATTCTCTAAATTTTTAGATATTACAAATCACCTTCCTACTGGTGCCCTAACTCTCGGCCTAGAATTTCAATAAATTAGCAAAAACCAAATGACGCCCATAAACTTCAATTTTGTGCAAAAACACCTCAAAGCTTTTCAAATTATCCTTGATCACTTTTTAAACTATCATTTTAGTGTGTTTATTATGCTAAAAGGTCAAATTGATTTATCTTACGAATTAATCAAATTTATGAGAATTATTCATAACATTTGAAAGTTTAGAGAGTATAACCACATCTAAATCAAACTTTAAGGGTTTTACATGTTTTCTTTTAAAATATTATAGGATAAGAAACTTAATGTTTGTTTAATTTGAAAGCAATTATTTATTTATTTATTTTGCATTTTCCGTTATATTTGTTAACAAAACTTTTAACTTGTTAAATATTATCTTATTAAACTAAGTGATTGTGACTGTAATGGTTTTAGTGGTGCGGTGCATCGTACATATAGCTGGAAACGATGACGGTCGTAGTCAATGATCAATGATGATAGATAACTATTGTAGAAATTTAATTAAGAAAATGATGAATATGATTTTTGTTATTAAAGAGAAGAGATTATTTTCTTTGTCATGGATTAATACTTTTTCCATGGTTACAATACAAGTTATAACCACCACCTCAATTAGACGTCAGCCATTGTTGACTTCGACTACCGGCTACTGATTTAAGATATCTGCAACTTATTATTATTATTATAAGAGTTAATATAACAAATAGTATGAATTTTAATAAAATATATAATTAGATAGCTAAATTTTTAAATAGATTAATTTAGTATTTAAATTTTAAAATTGATTAATTTGGTACTTAAAAGACTTTTTATGTACTAAAATGTACTTTTGTCAAGTTATTTTAGGTATAAATTGTTTAATTTCAAAATTTTTATGTACTAAATTGTTAATTTGAAAGTTTAGGTACTAAATTAATCAGTTTAAAAATTAGATACTTAATTCATATTTTATCAAATTCGAGTGCTATATGTGACACCATTATCAACATCATTGAATGGAAACTCATGTTAAGTTTCTTATTGAGTGTGAAATTCATGCCATGGCTCATCATGTTTACATAAGTGGGTTTTATTTTAAGTTGGAGTTTGATTTGTTTTGCAAATCGAGTTCAATTTGAAAAAAGTCGGGCCAAGCTTTTTGTCGAGCTCGAAACGCAAGTTTAAGCTTAGCTTCTTTAGATAAATGAGTTTTATTTCAAACTTGAAGTTGGCTAGTATATTCTTTAATTTTTTAATACTAGATTTTTCTCAAACATAAAACAATAGAAAAGAGTTGTAAAATATACATACATATATATTAAATAAAGATTAGTTTTTTTTTTGTTTTGATTACATATATTATATCATAAATATAAAATTCTTAAACTTGCTAACGAGCTTGTTTATAAGTCTACTAACGAGCTTATTCCTAATTCTCGAACATAAACAACCTACTCTCAAGTAGGGGTATGTAAAAAAACCATGAAACCAAACAACCAAACTGAAACCAGAAAACCAATTAAAAAAATGGTTAATTAATCTATCGATTTTAGTTTAGGGTTAGACTTTTTAATTTTTTCGGTTTTGGTTAACCAATTTGATATTTATAAATATATATAATATTTATGTAATGGTGCTATTGAATTTTAAGCTTCATGAACTAGTATTAAACTTATGTTCTTGATTTGTTGGCTTTATAGTTATTTGAATTGTTGATTGAAACTTTTGGATGTAATTGTGTTGTTTGACTAATGTAATTATGAAACAAAATGGTCTAACTTTTTATGGTTATAACTAAAAGCACGGCTATACGTAAGTTTTGATTAACCGTTATGTTCAATGGTTAAAAACTAAAAATAAAAAAATTAGCCGAAAAAAACGGTTAAGAGTTAAGATTGTTAACTTTTAATAATGGACTGGTTTTGGGTTAAGATATTACAAAACTAATTTTTACGTTTCAGTTCAAAAAATAAGGTCATTGATTGATTAATCAAATAGTGAATACCCCTACTCTCGAGCCTTAATTAAGGCTTAAGCTTAACTTTTTTGAATAAGCAAGCTTTATTTTCAACTCAGCTTCCTTATTAGATGAGTTTGAGTAGCTTACAAGTGCTTCGACTCATTTGTAGCTTTAATCCTCATATTTTTCATAAATTTTCTAGATTGTTTAAAGGAGAAATCCAAATATTGAATGATATTTTTATTTTGTATTTGAAATATACCTATTTGAATTTTGTCATTTGAAAAATTATTTTACATGTATCTATCTTTCTATATTTCATAATTAGGAAGAGGTGATGATTGAATAAGAAAATTAGCACACTATTAAGTAGAAAATATTTAAAAATATATTTCATATATTAAAAAGATGAAATTTCAATTAAAATTTTTGAAAAAATAAATTAAATAATTGGTAAATAGTGAAACTTATAGATTTTTTAACTATTTTATTTATAAGTAAGTTATAAATGTGCTTATATTTTTATTATTTTTAATATTTTTCTTGACAAATAGTTCAAAATGAATGCGCAGTATGGTATACACAAGTATATACATATATATATGATAAAGAAAAGGAAAGGATATGAAATCAACAAAAGTTTTATGGGTAATGAAAAGTTATAAAATTGTAAAGACAAAAGATTAATTTCCTAGATCAGATAGCAACTTTGCTGGCACATGAAATTCGATTTATTCAATTTTCGTGTATTAGTTAGAACTAGTATGCTGCCTCTTTGTTAGGAGAATCCTGAGCTTGACTTGGACTATAACTTCAGTTTATCGTAAGATCATATTTGTCTTCCTTCAATATCGGTCGAAAAAGATGGATGTATTAGAAACTCTTGATATTTTTCTTTAATATGTAACCAAATTGAATTTTCAAACTAGAAAATAGTGTAGATATAGGGTTCTTCCTAAAGTGGCGACATGCATGTTTCATGAATCCTATACTTTACATGTGACTTCAGAGTGTTGAAGAAAAGATTATGTCTGATGATGATGACTTGAAGAGAATGATGATGAAAAATAGACAATCTCTACTTTGATCTTTGTAAATAAAACCTCCTGTTTATAAATGTTGCTTTTTTTTCTTCAAAAGTCCTAAAACGAGGAGGAGTAACTGTATTTAAAAACACTTGGCACAGATAATAACTGTTATATTATCTTTGTGTTGATGGATAAATAAAACAAGCTCAATTCATATCATCTTAAATAAACTTTTCATAGGTAAAAGTCAATAGTTATCTCTTGTGTGCATGCTTACTTAAAAAGGATTGGATGTGACAGATTGGTTCAACAATCCATATGACGGATCTCCAATAATTCATGTTTCGAGTCCATCAAGCTAAATTTTCTCAAGCTATCTCAATAATTGAATTGGACTTGCTGGATTTTGTCACTCAACTGATAAGTCAAGCCAAAATAAATATAAATTTATAATTTTAAGTCCATTTACAAATAGTAAATGTGCAAGTATATATATTAATTATTTTACAATATGTCTCTAGGTGAAAACATATATCAACTATTATTTAGGTGAAACACATATCAACTATTATTTAATAACTAGCATATAGAGATAAATTGTATTTCCTTTACTTGTTTTGTCTGTAGTTTAATACATAGTTTGTTTTATATAATTGTTAATATTGTTTAGATATTAGTAATTTGAAATGATTGGTAGTTATAAAATAAACATTTTAGAGGACATTGGACCTATGCTATAGTTGCAAAAAAAAAAGTAATTATGTAAATAAATTATTTAAAAAAATTATAGATATTCTCTTACATGATAATTATTATTTGTTAAGGCATATACTACTATAAAAAAACACTAAGAAGAAATCTCCACAAATAATAGGGGTAAAGTCTCAATTGGTACCTGAACTTTAATCAAATATGTAATTACCTACCTGAACTTTTAATTTGATTAATTTGGTACTTGAACTTTGAAATTGATCAATTTTTACCTAAAAAACTTTGAATTGATAAATTTAGTATCTCAAAGAACTTAATGGAGGTATCACTAGTATGCATGAAAAGTTCTTTCGAGTACGAAATTGATCAAATTAAAAGTTCAGGTAGCTAACTACATATTTAATCAAAGTTCAGGTACCAATTATGACATTAGTCCTAAATAATACTTCCACTTATCATTATAAGTGAGTTTTTTTTTCTAATTAAATATACTTTTATAACATCATGATATATTTTCAATGTGTGGTCACAATTAAGTATGAATCTGGCTATTAAGCAGATGAAGGAACCAATCTCGTAAAAATGAATTTTTAATATATTTATATATTTACTATAAAATTCCATCCTATTTTATATTAGGACATCGTGGACTAAAAAAAAAAAAAAGGATAGTGAAAATCCCGTCCACACAAAGATAGGGCAATTGGATGAGGTGGGGCCAAGGTATAGGATGCAGTAACTGTCAAGGGACCGATTGGGTGGAGGGTTTACATAGGCGAGTGTGGAAGACATTTACAGTGGAGCGTGATGGAAACAAATTATGCAGAAAATATTCCAGCTGTACAAAATTTTTAAAGAATACTTTTTGAGAGAGTTGGAGAAAAATTAAAATATCTACAGCCTCTAAAATGTAAAAACGGTCCATCAATCCATATCGGTGTTATTAAAAGTTAAAAAAATATATTTTATTTGATTTAATATATAAATTATATATTTTACAAAATCATAAATATCTAAAATAATTATAATTTTTTAATAAGTATTTAGTATGCCGGTTAATATTTTCGGATAATGGAAAGAAACAAGAGGATGAGAAAGGTTACGGTAGGGCGGGCTGTGGATTGAATAAAGCGGATTAAGTAGATGAGGATGACTAGATGAGGAGCCAGTCTCAGGTGACTTTCTTTGCACTTTTTTATCCACGTCAGCAGACACCCATTTGCCGTCCATACCAACAGAACGATGCCACGTGTATTTAATAAAGGGCAAGAGAGAGACAGAGAAAGAAGGTGGATAGATGTGTTTTGGACCACTCATAATGTTGGGGGGCTGTTGTTGTAGTGCAGGTGTTGATTATTAAAACCTGAAAAATTTCTGGCCACAACTTATATGAGGGGTAATTTTGGAAATGGGCGGATTTGTTAAAGCTCCAATCAATAGACCGGTGTCGTGGGATACCGATGGTTGCGGTCAAAATTTTCAATATCTGATCTGAGTAGTAAGGATTCAAGATCTTTCCATCAGATATTCTTTTTTTCCTGCTCAAACTGAAAAACCCATCTCAAATCTAGATAAATTGATTCGATTTCCTTTTGTTTCTTTTTTAATCTTTACTAGATGGCTTGTTGGGATTATCATTTTAGCATCATCTTTAAATCAAATTAGTATTAAACTAATATAAATATAATATTAATAAAAAATTAATAATTTTACACATAAATTAATCGAATTAATATTAATATCAAATCGGTCCAAATTTGATACAAATAAAAATCTGGTAATATCTTAATATCGAGTCAAGTATCTGCACGAGTTAGACACTGAGATCCAGGCTCGTCTGAGTAATCTGCATATTGACGAAAATTGTTATATCCTCCTTCTCGTAAGAATTAATCTTTAATTCCTTAAAGATTGGTTACCAAACTTTGAAAAATAAAAAAATTTAATACAAAAGTTTTCAAAGGCTGTTTTTACTACCTCAATTTAACATCATATATTTTGTTTCTTGGCACTAAAAGGAGCAGTCTTTTAGTCTTAGATGACGGTAGATTCTATATCTCCAAATAAAACAAATATTGTTAATGAGATAGCAAAATTAGTCATAACAAAATTTAATTGAGTATTATATTCAACATTTTAAAGTTTAAATATTAAATTGAATTTTTATATAATATAAATCAAATTTAAAATTTACTTTTCTTTAAATAATTTAGATGAATATTTCAATTAACAAAAAGATCCGCATGGATTTTATAGAGTTTTAGGAAAGAAGAGTAGGAGGAAATAATTGAGAATGAAAAGGCGAAAAGGTTAGAGTATTGGATTGCTTTATTTATGTTTGTTTAAAGTAATCATTCCTTATGTTCCAGGGTCTCTAATAGAAAAGACAATGAACTAGGGTTTCTAGATCTAAAGAAAAGCAAAGTGCAGGCTACGAGAGAACAGATTATTACAAGATAACTGAAAAAGTCGATAATTTGTTATCCTGGACCTTTTTCTTCTTCCATTTGAACTATTTGACGCATCTTTATTATGGGTATTCTTATAAGGTAATCTTATAAATAAATTTGTTAACCTAATAATCTTCATGATTATAACTAGGGATGAGCGGATAATCCTGTCATATAGAATACCCATTCAAATCCCGCATAATTAGGTAGAACTTAAGTGAGTATTAAATACCACATGGTAGGGTATGAATATAAATTTTTTAAAACATACTCTTACAAAGTAGGTTATGGATATGGGATTTTTATACTTTGTATCCATCCTAGAACCTGTACTATACTGTACTGTAAAAGGTACAAGTTCTAGGTTATCATTATTCATCCTGTTAAATATTATATAATAACATTGATAGATAATAGATAGATAAATAAATAATGATATTCCATATTTATTTTGCAACCACTTATATTTGAGATAATTATTTGTAGACTACATTTCATAAAGTTTTATTATAAAAGGATTTGAACTATTTTATTTTACAATGATTTGTTATTTTTATTTTTAAAAAACTATAGTTGTATGTGTACTTGTACTCCCAAATTATATAAAGATGTTGTTTATATTATAGCACTAATTAATATATAGAAGTAGTTTCAAAGTTTTTAATTTTGAAATTTGGTGCAAGTTTTGTAATTTTGTTTGATATCACAAAATAGGTTATTTATAGTAGGTTTCAACTTTCATGCATATATAACTTGTGATATTAGCAAATTACTTTTTTAATTTTTTTTCGGAATGTTATTTATATTGAATGTATGAAAACAGGATAATGTTATATATTACATGAAGACATATTAAAAACTATAAATTTGATGTTTTAAAAAAAATGAAAAAAATATAGAGATTTCGTAATATATATATATATATATATATAGGTTCTACAAAGTACCCTATACCTTGTAGGTTTTATAGGGTATATGATGGGTACAAGGAGCTACATAGTAGATTTCAGGTACAAATTCAATACTCTGTATCTTATAAGATAGATTATGGGTAGTGTTTCAAACTCTACTTATATTGTACTCGTTTTCCCCTAATTATAACTAATGGCTATTAGTTGTATGTAGTGACAATAGCATTGGTTGTTTGCTATTATAGAAATGATAGCAAAGATAATATGATTAACAAAGTGTCTTGGGATGAGTAAATGGTGGGTGGTCTAATTTTGCCTACATCTTCATTGAGGGTGTGGGATTTGGGAAATTTGTCAAAGTTTTAATAATAAGTATGCGAAGACATTCTTGGGAAGAACACCCCCTCCTTTAAAAAAAAACACCTAAGAAAAAAAAAACGAGATTTACATGATAAACAAAAGGTTACATTACAATTTTGGATACATTAGAGCATTTTACAGGTAATAAAAAAATTTGAAATGAATGCGTCTTCAGAAAATATTGTTGAATTGCAAAAAATACCTCTATTTAGCTTTTTTTTTTTTTTCAGTTTGTATTGTATTTGTATCAGTAACTTATCTGTATCATATTTGTATTGTATTAGTATATTCTGTTTATGAGTAAAACTATCAATTTTTCATCTGTCTCTATTTTGAAAAATATCTATTTGAAACAAAATAAATATGATGCTAAGATGACCAAAATATGATAAATATTTGCTATCCCAAGAATTTTGTCTCCATCTTATTCCAGCAAATAAACACTTGCCATGTGTTAAATAAATTTTAAAAATAAAAACATCAATAAAATCAAGCAATCAGTTATTATTATCACTTTATAAATACGTAGCAAATATCTATTCGTGGGATAGGATGGATATAGCATTCTCGAGATAATAAATTTTCATCTGGTAAAAATTATGTAATTTTTTCCTTTTTTTATCTGCTTATGGGTTAACTGTGTAATAAGAGAATATCCACCAGAATGAATGCTTATTTCATCATCAACTAAACAAGTATAATATTGCTATTTCAATCATTTAGCTCAAACATCAACAAATTATTGGCATCAGTCGCCATTCGGCAACTTAAATTTAGGACTGAATTATATTGTAGTAGGTTTTGTTAGATTGTAGTAGATTTGTCTTAATATGGTAAGTAGTAGGTTTCACCTATTACGATAAGTTTTGTTGGACTGTGATATGTTGTTTTATATATGGACGGTTCTAATTTTATGTCATCAAATAATCGCATATCCCAATAAAATCCCCTCAAACATCAAACTATCACATTACAATGGGATGTTGATCCGTTTGATTATATGGGTCGACTTTTCTTTTTCCCCTAATTTAATATTTTGATTGTTCACATTCTTGCTATTGATTTTAGATCAAAGATTGAAAAAACTTTTTCCCCTTTTCAACAATCATTGATTTATATCTATTATGTTCTCTTTCTCTCTCTCATCATTACAATCCGAAAGACGGAGATTTGAACTTGGTACCTTTCATTTGAAAGACATGGAAGATGTCTTGTTTTACTTCAAATCATAGTATAAAGAGAGATTCTTTGAGAGATTCATCAATAATAGAGCCTTTAAGTTCCATTCATTTAACGAATAAGATGGACGAATCAACTAATTTTAAATTTGATCAATTAAAGTATGTGAAAATAGAAATTTTTTTCTTATGTTTTTGTTAAGAAGAGAAGCTCTCATTGTGCTTCTCAGCATGGGCAATAGATGAATAACTTTTTTTTTCTTTTAATTATATTGACCATTAGATGTTGAAGTTGCCATGAATAATTTGTATTAGACCTGTTACAATGAATCTTGGAGAAAATATAGAAAAAGCATATAGTAATAATTTCATACATATTGATCCGTACCAACCCATGTACTCCCATTCTACTTCAATTTTAATCTATTAGATTCTGTTCTAGAAAATCACGCATGGGACATGGGCACTCCTTCCTTTTAGACAAGTATAGGTTGCTCTTTTTACTTTCAAAACATCTTCCGTTTCTTGCCAAATGTTCCCTTGATATGCGAAATATGCGTTGTAATTGTTGAAGAAAAAAGATACTTTTTCTCCTCACTAAAAGGGACCTGTCCCTCATTCAACCCAACGTTCTTGGTCTGCCTACTGACCATCATTACTAGTTATTACTATTGGCACAGCATAAGGAGTGAAATTCATTGAAAGAAAAAAAATATAAAAAAATTAAAAATCCCTTTTCTTTATTTATTTTTATTTTTATTTTTCTTTTTGCTAGGCTCTTAAGATATATAATATTAGATGTTTTCATGTACAAATAAAAAATGAGATTTCCTTTTAATTCATTCTTTTTTATCTTTTGAGTGCTCTAGAACAATCGTTGCGGATCGAAAGACTATAAAATGTTTACCTTCTTGGAATCAATTATTATTTATAATAATGACAAAAATTATTTATTAATGAAATAATCTTGTGCATATAAACAACGTACACCAAATTCCAATCCAATTACCGTTGCCATTTTTATTTTCGGTGATTATAATGAAAGAGAGGAGATTGCATGAAGAGAGAGGACTTATATCCATAGAATTATAAGTATTTATTTTTCTATTTATTATTTTCTTGAAATTGTTGAATTAATTAATTAGCCATATTAATTTTCTTTTCTAGAATAGCAATTAGAATTAATGATTTATAAAAAGAAAAAAAAGTCTCAATTTTCTATAGGAAATGGAAAGAGTGCATGTTATATGTTCATAAATTCATAAAACATTCAGGGCTGACCTAGATAATCTATTCGAGGATCTAATGATCAGAAACATGCTGGGGTAGTGGGGTGGCATTTAGTATGTACAAATCTCCTTCTCTGTCAAAGCCGCAAGTAGCCAATATATGATGCTTTTACACATTATCACACTTCGTGTTATGACAATGAGGTGTCCTACTTTTTAAATATTTATTTATCTAAGTTTTGGTAGGTGACGAAATGTTGGCTCAAAATGAATGGCTGACAATCATCAAGCGGCTCTTGGTGTAATTATCACAATGATCCAGAGGGAAAATAAATACTTGGGTTAAATGAGTTTTTGTAGCCCAATTGCACATTGTATATCATGTTAAGCAATCAACACATGATAAAATAAGGTTGTGAATAATAATACACGTATAGCACATGCCCCACTATTTGTACTTGAGTTTTTATAAATTTATCCATTTAGCATCGGGTAAATCGCAGATGGTAGATAATTTTTTCAGATTTTTTCTAACAAATTATCTATCAAGAAATACTTATAAATAAAATATAGCAATTTTATAAAATATAAAATAGACCAAATATTAATAAAACATAGATAAAATATAACTGTAAATCAGATACTTTTACACATAAAGTTTAGGTACAGATATAGATATAAACAAGAAACAGACAATCCAAACTGATCTTAGTTTGTAATATTACTCTTTTTATGAGAGGAAATAGCTACTAGTAACTAACATATTTTTACAATGATTAATAAAAAATGTGTAATGAAAATTTCTATTAAAGTCGGGTTTTTATAAACATAATTTAAAGAAAAAAGGAAAAAAAAAAAGAAAAAGAAAGAAAACGAAAGAAAAAGAACAAATAAGATTAGTCTAAATCTTTAGTGCAAATGGAAAAAACTGGTCTAACTTGAATTCAGAGTTTGAGCTCACGGAATACTCGACTAACCCTATTTTTACGGCAACGTAGTTTAGAAAGGTTGTCCTCATTCCAAATAATTTCTGAATGGCAGATGCTCTGCAGGCTAATGCAGGTCTGCCCAGTCCTATCAAGTTACCAAATTACATGCATATGCAGTGCTGGGTGCTTTATTTAGGTTTGCGTCAATTCAGAGAATCTAAGACCTCATATCCACGGAGTAGTATGCATGCTAAATTCACATGATTTGCTAAATCGGCCTTTGGAATTTTTGTGTTACTATAAAGTATAAGCCAGCTGTCGATCTTGACTTTTATTCGAGAGAGGACGAGTCCCATGTAAAAAGGGTAAAATCGTGTCAAGAACTTTTTCAAATTTATTAGCTAAAATTTTTTAAATCTTACGGGATGGTATATCAGGGTCTGTTTGAATGATTTCTTTTTTTTTTTTGTATTTTTATTGGTATTTGTATAATATCTATATGATATTTATTTTATAATAATATCTGGTCTGTTCGATCGATTTACAAATAAAAATATCTGTTTTTTCATAAATAGTTTATTTAAAAACGAAGGAACAAACAAACCATCTATATTATTTAAATATTAATATAATTTGTCAATCATCTTATTTAATAATATATCCTTTGATCTCTCAAATAAGATGTATTATGAGTATAAATATGTTATTTAAATATTAATATAGTTTGTTAATAACTTTATAGTTTAATGGTATCTATCTTGATTTTCAAGTAACATACACTAGGTTTGTATTAATACCATTGGTATCTTATAACCAATATATATATATATATATTAAAATTTTATTAATATACAAATGCCTATGAAGGTAATAGCCAAAGAATCATATTCATTCTCATTATTATTGATGTATTTATATACAAAGGATAGCAGATTGGATATATCAGAAAATATTGAATATATCAGAAAATTAGATGAAGCTAATCTATATTGTTACAACAACTCATCTTTATCTATGTATAACAACCAGTATCAATCCTTATCAGCCTCCCTCAAGTTGAGCAGGTTTTGGAAGAACTGTCAACTTCTCTCGAAGTAGTTGAAATTTGGACTTTGGAAGAGGCTTGGTGAGGATGTCAGCAAGCTGATCACGAGTGGAGATGTAGTGGACCTGAAGTTCTTTCTTAGCTACCTTATCTCGTACAAAATGAAAATCAATCTCCAAATGCTTGGATCGGGAATGGAAAATAGGCATGGTGAGGTAAGTAGCAGAGATATTATCACACCATATGACAGGAGGAATAGAGAAGACAGTTCCCATTTCTGTCAAAAAAGATTGAACCCACTGCAATTCACAAGCAGTTGTGGCCACAACACGATATTCAGCTTCGGTGGAAGAGCGAGCTACAGTCCGTTGTTTCCGTGAGACCCATGATAAGATTTGGACCCAAGTAGATACACATGCCTGTAGTGGACTTACGGTCCTCTAAGTTGCCTCCCAGTCTGCATCACTGTAGGCAAAGAGTACGGTTAGAGGATGAGCGAAGAAATAAACCATGGTGGAGTGTGGATCGAAGGTATCTTAAGATTCGTTTGACAAAACCCAATGAGAATCAAGAGGCTGATGCATATATTGAGAGACCTTATTGACAGCAAAGGAAATGTCAGGTCTTGTCATGGAAAGATATTGTAGATACCGAGATACTTCGGAAGAGAGTGGGATCTTCAAAGGCAGAACAAGCAGAAGTAGGCATGATGATTGAGAACAGTAAGGAGTAGAAACACCTTTGGCTTCATGCATGCGAGCCTTGTCCAACACCTCAGCAATATACTTCTACTGGGATAAGAATAAACCTTGAGAAGTCCATGTGGCTTCCACACCAAGAAAATAGTCAAGTCGACCAAGATCCTTGAGTGGAAAATGAGATTGAAGCTTGCGAATAATAGATTGAATGAAGGATGGATCATTACCCGTGCATAGCAAATCATTAACATAAATGAGCAAGAAAACAACCCGATGATTATGCTTGTAGTAATAGCAAGAGTTGTCTGTTTTGGATCCAATAAAGCCAAGAGCGAGGAGAGCTGTAGTGAGATACTTGTGCCATTGCCGTGGAGCTTGTTTAAGCCCATAAATAGATTTGTTCAACTTACAAACATAAGAAGGTCTACTATCATCCACAAAGCTTGGAGGTTGATGCATATAGACAGCCTTATTCAATGAACCGTGTAGGAAGGCATTTGATACATCATATTGATTAACTTGCCAACCAAATGAGAGAGCAAGAGACAAAATGATATGAACAGTAGCAGGCTTGACTACGGGACTGAATGTTTCTGTATAATCGATGCCAGGTCGTTGTTGTGAAAACCTTTGGCAACTAATCGAGCCTTATATCGATCAATGGAACCATCTTTGTTATATTTGATGCGATAAACCCATTTGCAGCCAACAAGATTCTGCGAAGAGGATGGTGGAACAAGTGTCCAAGTATGATTATGAACCATAGCATTGAACTCAGCACGCATGGCTGTGCGCCAGTGAGGACTTGATGCTTGAGAGAAACATGTCGCTCTTGCAACAGGATTTGTGAGAGAAAGCTTTGGGCTTAAGATGTCCTTGTTTGAATCTAGTCACCATTGGATGCAATTTAGGCAGATGATGAGCAGGCTGTGTCGTCAAATCAGCAGCAAGAGGAGATGTCCACGAGAGGGAAAGGTGGAGGGAGGTGTGGAATTTGGGGCATAAGGAATGGATGAGCAGTGTGTAGGAAGTTCTGTGTTTGAAGTGTGATGGGAGAGGTATTCAGCTGAACTGATTGGAGAAGTAGTTTGAATAATGTATTGGGAAGGTGAGGGCGTCTTGGAGGTGCAGGGAAGTAGTGAGGGTTGGTTTGGACTGAAGTTAGGAGAAGAATAGTGGCTGAGAGGAGTCGGAATGAGCCATTTTGCGACATGGAGAGGTCTGGCGCTACCATCATCTCATTGTCGAAAAGGAAATTTGTTCATAAAAAATAACATGGCGTGAGACATAAAAAATTTCCAGAGGCTACATCAAAACAAATATAACCTTGTGTATTTTTATGATATCCCAAAAAACACATGAGCGAGAACGAGGGGACAATTTATTTTGAGAATAGGGACGCAGCCATGGATAGCATAGACAACAAAAAATACGAGATCACTATAAGCTGGGAGTTTGATGAAATAATTTATGATATGGATTATCAAAGTAATAATGATGTAGGGGTCATTAATCAAGTATATGCAGTGTCAAAAGCAAGTGGCCAATATTTGGTAGGCACAGAAGAGTGATGAAGCAATGAGAGTCCAGTTTCAACAATATGTCTGTGTTTGCGTTCAGCACAACCATTTTGTTCAGGTGTTTTAGGACAAGCAGATCTCTGAGTAATGCCATGAGTTAGCAAGTAGTTATTAAAGCTTGAAATTCACCTCCCCAATCAGCTTGAAAGGATTTTATGGGCACTGAAAATATTTCTCAACGAGAAGCCGAAATTTAATAAAGACGCTTAAAACTTCAGATTTATACTTGATAAAATAAATCCAGATATATTTGCCATAGTGATCATAAAATATGACATAGTATTTGTTGCCATCATAAGAATCAATTGGTGCTGGTCCCCATACATCAGAGCAAATTAATTCTAAAGGAGCAGTAGCATGATGAGTAGAAGGAGAAAAAGATAACTTGTGACTTTTACTAATAGCACAAGAATGATAAACAGAAGAAGTAGTTTTATTGCTGAAAGATAGATTATTATGTCCTAAAACATGACGAACAATACGAAAATTGGCATGTCCAAGACGTGAATGCCAATCATACAAGGAACATAAAAAAGCACTGGTAACATTCTTTGACAGGGGCTTCGGTTGAAGAGACATGAAATAAAGTCCGCGGTCATTCTGGCCTTTGTGGAGGACTGCTCTCGTGCAGATATCCTTAATGACAAAATGATCAAGAAAGAATTCAACAGAAACTTTGTTAGATTTGGTGAGAGATTGAACAGAAAGTAAATTACTGCAAGAACAGGGAACACAAAGAATGTTTTGTAAATTGAAAGTGTGAGAGTCAGTGTGATAAAGAGAGGAGCCAACATGAGAAATAGGAAGAGTTTTACCATTGCCAATGGTAACAGCATCAGGACCATTATAGGCAGAATGAACAGTTAGATTCTCCAAATCAGATGTGAGATGATGGGTAGCTCCAGTATCCAATATCCATTGCTGGGGGTAAGTAGAGTTTGGAGCTTTACTGTTGGTAGCGAGGTGAGCAGTAGGCTTAGATGAGTAGTTGATGTGAGTCTATGGTGAGGGGCATTGTCTGGCTAAATGAACAAAGCCATGACAATTGTGACAAGTGATGGAGGACACCGGTGAGTTGGTTGGTGGTAATGTAGGAGGGGGTCCCAGAATGCCGGAGTAAGGTTGTGAGGGAAACGAGAAGGGTAGATGCCTCTCCCACGTCCTCGATTGCGACCACTTCTTCCTCTCACTGTTGATTGTCCACGAAATGGAGTGTTGGCATAACGAGTTGTCGGCAGAACGGAGTCTTTGATAACATAGTCTATTTCCAAGCTGTCTTCCTCAATGAGAAGAAGGCCAAAAAGATCATCATAGGTAACAGGATCAATTCTCTGTTCCAGACTGCGAACAAAGGCACGGTATGGTTTACCAAGACCTTGAACGATTACATGGATGAGATCATCATCAGAGATTGGACTTCCAAGAGCAAAAAGTTGATCAAACATCCCTTTGGCACGCTGCATATATTGAGTGATGTTTTCGCTATGACTTTTCTCTAACCGGAAAAATTTGTTTTTCAGTGTTCGAATTTGGGCGCGAGAGCCGGAGGCATAAGTTGCAGCCAGTGTTTGCCAAGCTTGTCTGGCGGTGGTTGTACCGATAATTTGAGGGACAAACGATTCAGTCATAGATCCAATGATCCAGCTTAACATAAGCTGATCCATCCGAAACCAAGTATCATACTCAGGATTGGGTTGATTATCGATAGTTTGAGGTGGGAAGCAGCACCATCAATATGTGTTGCGAGATTGTAACTGTGCAGCAATGGTAAAAGTTGAGCCTTCCACAGGAGATAATTGGTGGAATTCAGCTTAATGGGTAAAGAATGAGAAATATTAGGAAAAGAAGCCGTGGTCGAAGAAGATGAAGAACTGGAATTGGCGGGGTGGGTAGTAGTACTTGATGATGTAGACATGTTGAGAGAAAAGAGAAAAAAAAATAATAATTTAGGTTGTTAGACCCCTTGAATAGGCTCTTATACCATGTGAAGGTAATAGCCAAAGACTCATATTCATTCTCATTATTATTGATATATTTATATACAAAGCATAGCAGATTGGATATATCAGAAAATATTGGATATATAAAAAAATTAGATGAAGCTAATCTATATTGTTACAACAACTCATCTTTATCTATGTATAACAACCAGTATTAATCCTTATCAAAGCCACGTGCACCCAACAGAAATTTTCTCGTTTAGAAGAGTGCCGTCGGATCAAGGTTTGCTGGGCCCAACTCTGGTTTAGACAGTGGCCATTGTTCGAGAATTCTAGATGCACTTTAAGTTTGCTTGTGTTTTACTTTTCATGGAACAGTAAAATCAATGTGAACACTTGCATTTTATTTATCAATATTGATTCGCTACAGATTAAAGAGTTTATGTGGATAATTCATACTAGAACATCCATCAAATATCCCACTAATATGAAAGAGTGGGTAATTATAAATTAGCTTTTCTTAAATCACTGTTGTATGGTTTATCAAGTAAATCTCATACGAAATCTGTAAGTGGTAATGCGATCCCGTGGCACTTGGCGTGATGGAGTGCCTTATGAAAATACTATCCATTGATAGATTTTGGATAAAGATGCTAAGTATTGATGCAGTGGTTTCGAAATAAAGTGATGACTTACAGTCTGTCCATGTACTAAGTTGTTAGGATATGTAGTTTTTTTTTTTCCCCCCCGGAGGATACGTAAGTTTAAGGACAATGAAAAAGACTAATATATTCTTGTGAGCAAAAACTATTAGGGCTGTAAACGAGTAAAACCGAGCTAAGATAAGATGAGCTTTTGAAGGTTCATACTTGATCTATTTAAAAATTATTGAGTTCGAGCTTGAGTTGAACTTTTTATTGAACCTGAAATTTAATTTCAAACTTGGCTTATTTAGTTAAATGAGTTTTATCATAAATCCAACCTTGTCGTTTACAAATTAAGCTTAAACTAAATCAATTTTTGTTATCAAGCTTACAGAACTTTTATCGAGCTTGAAATTTAAGCTATAGTTTGACACTTTTTTTTTTTTTTTGCCATCAATTCTACTCATTTTGATAACTTGTTTTCTATCTTTTTTTCAAACATAAAAATAATATATAATAATTGCTAAATACATATACATATATATCAAATCAAAATTAGTTTTAGTTGTTTTTATTATATATTTATATTTATAATATCATATACATATATATAACTCATAAATTTATTAACAAACTTGTTTATAAGCCTGTTAGTAAGCCTATTCGTCAATCTATTAACGAGCTTGCTCATGGGCTTGTCTATGAGTTGAGCAAGTTAGCTTGTAAGCTTGAATTGCAATTGAAATTTGGCTTGTTTAGATGAACGAGCTTTATTATACACTCAAGCTTGGCTTGGTTAGATTAACGAGCTTTATTTTAATCTTAAGCTCGAGTTGTTTCCTAAATTGAACTTGAGCCAAGCTAGGGTTGACTAGCTTATGAGTAGCTTGACTTGTTTGTAACCCTAAATAGAATTCATTATATCATAGCTTACCTTCCCATCTCATGATGTATGATGTTAGATTGAATTTAATAACAAGATGGACAAATTCCTAATTGCGGTGGATGGTTGTTTGGAGGGTAGGGTAGTGGGGGAGGGGAGGCTTTTTGAATTATAAAGAAAATGGAGTCTCTTTTTTTTTTTTTTTCCCCTTTCATTTTGATTCTTTATTTTTCAGATTATGTGGTGATGCGTTAGGCCTTCAATAATCTACACATTTGAATAAGAATATATATTAATAGGTTGATGGCACAAATGATACAGGAACTTTGAAAAAAATATGTAATAAGGTATCTAAGCTTTAAAAAATTGATTAACTTAGTACTTAACTTTCAAATTGATCAATTTAGTATCTAAAAAAAACTTTACGTATATGCCAATAATACCTCTTTCATGTTCTTCTGGGTAGGGTTGCAAACGAGTCGAGTTATTCATGAGCTACTTGAGATCAACTCGCTCCAGGCTCGGCTCAACTTGAGCTTGATTATTAAACGAGTCAAGCTCGAGTCTTAAGTAAAGCTTATTTATCTAAACGGACCAAGATCAAGCATTGATTTAAAGTCGCAAGCCAATTCATGAACAAGCTCGTTTATGCTTGTGAACAGGCTTGTGATTAAACTCATTAACAGGCTTATTATTAAGCTTGTTAGCAGATTTATGAATTTTTTTATGTATGATATATTATCTATAATGGGTAAGTTACACTAGTAGGTCATAACGTTGGAAGTAAATTTATTTTGGGTCATAACGTTTGGAAAATTTTATTTTTGGTCACAATGCTTGGAGGATAAATTTATTTTTAGTCACAATATTTGGAAAAGTGATTCAATCTAGGTCATGGTGGACACGTGTCAATAGAAGAAGGGTGACACATGTTAACAAGAGAATATGATAACGTGTCCACTATGACTTGGTTTAAATCATTTTTCCAAACGTTGTGATTCAAAATAAACTTGCCTTTCAAACGTAGTGACCCACTAGTGTAATTTACCCTGTCTACAACTACATAGTAAAAACAACAAAACTAATTTCCATTTAATAATTATGTATATATATATCATAGCAACACTTATTGCATACTATATTTTAAGTTTAAAAAAATGAAAATGGAAATATGTTATCTAAATAAGTCAAGCTTGGACTTAAATTCTAGGCTCGATAAAAAAGCTCGTTAAGCTTGATAAAAAAACGAGTTGAGCTTGAGCTCAAACTTAATGAGCCGAGCTTGAGCCTCAATTTCAGACTCGTTAAAAAAGCTCATCTTGAATTCGAGCTCGTTAAATTTTAAACGAGCATAACTTGAGCTCTACTCGTTTGCACCCTTACTTTCAGATACTAAATTGATGAATTTTAAAGGTTTTCAGTTATTATATTGATCAATTTCAAGTTCGGGTACTAAATTAATAAATTTCAAAGTTTAGATACATGATTACATATTTTGAAAAAATTTATGTATAATTTATAATATTATTGCTATATTAATTTATGATTTTTTTGTGATTTCTTTTTTATATTTTATTTTCTTGCTAATTGATGTATAGACTGTAAAATTAATATTATGTTAAGATCCGCAGGTCTAAATGTCAAATACCTACTCGTGCGTGTTTGCTTGAGCAAATATTCATCCTAATGCGGACAACTAGATCTTGGTTGCTGTTGTCCAACTGTCGCAAATGCTATAAGCCTTACATGACCGATTGTCACGTCTTTTTGGCTTAAGGCATGACTATAAATTCACAGAACTCAACTCTTTTTCCTTTTTTGGTCCAAAAAAACTCCTTTTCCTTTGATTTTTTATTTTCCCCCTTCGCTTCAACTTACTACTTATTTAATTTATGAAATACAATAAGGTGGGAAAATTTGTAATTTAAAAAAATAAAAAAATAATAGCTATTTTTTACGTCTAATGGATGGATATCATTGCACTAAATGAAATTAAAAAAAAAAGTTTTTATTTTGATTTATAAAAGGTTGCAATTCCTTATTTTAAAATAATAGTATTTCCATAAACTAGCTATTTGGCTCCGCCAACCAAATACAAAAATGGGTTTATATAAAAGAGACAATTATTTTATTTTACTTTTTTAAAAGTGCAACAAATTTCAAATGCCCTTTCCACGTATTGCACCTACTCTCTTTCGTCCTAATTTCTATGATGTTGACGGATCGGTTAATTAGTTTGTGGTCCTATTTTGTGAACCTAATTGTAAATATTAATTTTTTAATATCTCGATCCTTAACTGATCTATTATAAATGATTAACCGCCTTAATGGTTAACCGTTTTATTCATTTAATTTATTCGGTTTTAACCATTTAACATAGTGGTCTCAATAAATCAAATTGCTAATTTCAACAAACATTAATTTTTAGCCTTTATAACAAAGTTTTTTTTTAATTATTATATATATTACAAGAGCTGAAAAAAAAATCAAATTTAAAAAAAAGGAGAAAAACAAACCTATGGATGTATCATTATCAATAAAATCAAACCAAATTAATTACCATATTAACTCTATTAAACATAGAATAATATTATTTTAATCGAAATCTAAGAAATATTAACATAGGTAAATTATATGTATATATATTTAAAAAAATAATTATATATATATGTAAATTATATATAATATACTAATAAATATTGAAACAGTTAACCGTTAACCATCGATTTTTTGTGGTTACAAACTGAAACCGAAAAAATAAAAAACGTAATCCTAAACCAAAACCAATGGATCGGTTAACCATATTTTTTGGATTGGTTTTATGATTTTGATTAAATTTTTCCGTTTCGTCGGTTTTTTTGCGCACCCTTACTAATTTCATCCATCTGCGGGTGATTCATTTATCTGGAATTGAAGTTAAACTTAGAATTGTCCCCAAACGACAGGAGATGCAAACGTTGGAAGCTCCTAGGAGTCCGCTAACCACATGACAACGACGTCAGGATCTTGAGGATACGATCATTTTACTTTATAAACACTAAAAAACTCTAGGAGAAGGATATACATGTTTCCAATCAATGAACTTCTTAACTTGCAAGAAAACTTCTGTTACGCATTGGCCCTAGTTAGCATAACTAACATATATGCTTATCATCCAATATCCTCAGTCCAAGTTTCATGCAGGACAACTTCACCCTGAGTCATTAAGCCCATGCCACAAATCGTAAAACGCTTGTCCCTTTGAAACACTACTTGGTTTTAGTTAGTTGAACTCCAACACCAACTTCCATTTGCCACTGTTCCCTCAATTTTGGCTGCTTAAATCCTTATTTATAAAATCCATGACGGTTTTTCTTCCAAAATCACCAAACTAGTATTGCCTTAAAAGCAGATTGCTAAACATATGGATCCACTTAAGTCTCCTTTCCTCCTAGTCGCGACATTGGTCATGGCATTATTAAAATGCTGTGAATGGGCAGATCATTCCTTGTACTCCTGCAATGCTATTCAGCTTCACACCTTGCATGAATTTTGTCACAAACCGTACTGCCAATGGCTCTGCCCTTGCTCCTACATCTAACTGCTGCAACTCACTTAAGTCGCTCGCAACAAGTGGATTAGGGTGTGTTTGCCTCTTTCTAAATGGGAATATCCCTGTTCAGATACCGATCAACAGAACTCTTGCTATCTCCCTTCCCCGTGCCTGCAACTGCCCAGCATCCCACTCCATGCAAAGGTAATTGAACTAGATATGCCAAGATTCCTTTCAGTCCAAACATTTTTCTCCCCTCTGATCCGTTTGCTTTCTCATTTGCAGCTTCTGTTGCTCCAGCACCTTCTCCAGGTATGATTTTATTTGTCCAGTTGCGCCTAAGGACCACTGTTAATGATCAAGTATTAAAATTTCAACAGAATTATAAAGCTAAACTTCCAGATAATACAGCTCTGGTGTTGGATTTGCTACTATATTAAAGTAGGAGGTTCTAAG
Source organism: Combretum micranthum (assembly GCA_024138025.1). NCBI lineage: Eukaryota > Viridiplantae > Streptophyta > Magnoliopsida > Myrtales > Combretaceae > Combretum > Combretum micranthum. Next base: position 76,732 of record JAMXBD010003660.1, on the reverse strand, counting down.
TTTAAATCCTCTACTCCATTAAATTTTCATTTAACTGCACTTCTGCATACATCAACTGTTTAGGTCAATAGTTAAATCATACAATTTCGTGAAAAATTCCTGGTTGGTTAAGTAAAATGGTTCAAAACATAAGAATTTTGAAATTCCATAAACTATTGTACATGTGGTGTTTCTCAATATATTACTTGACAGGCACTGCTGCTCTTGGACCAACACTTTCTCCAGGGTCAGCTCCAGCTCCAACTATCAGCCCTGAAGGTGAAATGCTACTTTATCCTTGGGAAAAGTACTAATATGATCAAAATCTATAAATAAATATACATATTACATTTTATTGATGAATCCTGTGAACGGTTGCCATGAAACTTGTTAGCGCCTCATCAATATTGATGGCACCAAATAAATTAAAAAAAATAAAATCAAATGCAAGGAAATCTGACTAATTTTTAATTTGATATTTTATTGAGTATGCAGCCAATCCGTTAATATTTTTCCCTATTATATTGACATAATGACATATTCCTTTTGCTCTAACAGCACCTTCAGTTCCTAAACCAGTTCCTAAACCAGTGCCACCCTCTCAAGCACCGCCATCAGGAACAACACCACAGCAAACTCCTCCATCTTCTTCAGTGGATAATGGCTCTGGAACCCCATCACCAGCTTCAGGGAGCCACCCCGCCCTGACTCCGTCAGCCGCCCCGTCTTCTTACAATTTTTGTCTAGCTTTAGTACTACTTGCACTAGGATCAGTTGTTTTGGAACATTATTAATCTGATTATGATCTTCTTGGTCTATTATTTGAGGGTCACTTCTTTGCTAGAGAATGAAACATGCCGCAGTTTCTCAGGATTGGTTAGAGTTGCATTGTTCAACAATAACATCTCATTCATTTTGTAATCTCCATGGAACAGAAATTAATTATATTAGTGTAAGATTACCTGGAATGATATATTTAATGCATTGATGTATTTATCCTAGAATTCCACATTGAGTCGGAACTACTAGTATTTTATATACCATTTTACTATCTAATAAGCCTAAAAAGTTGGTAGCAACTTATGTAAGTGTAGTGCTGTTGTGCCCCCAAACTAAATCGCATCTTTTAAATTAGAATTAACTATATGATTTGGTCTTCATTTCTACGAATTGAAAGGAAAAGAAAATGATTTGATGCGATTTGTTTGTGTTCGAACCCTTTTTTAATTTTAAATTAACAACACATTTTATCAAGAAACCTTAATTATATATTTGTTATTACTAATACAAATACAAATAATAATTTTTGAATTAATTATTTATCCAACTAATTAATATGTAAAATCTATAGTGTTGAATTATAATTGTATGCTAATCCCATTCTTTGAATTATCTTAAACTGCAATGATTATTGGATTCGGTAAAGTTAATATATACTATCCAAATATGAGATGCAAATTTCAATTTGTTAGGCTTCTAATTAACATATTATCAATTAAACTAACAATAAACGTGGACTAATTAGTATGATAAAGAAGAAAAATGTTTAGAAACTAGAAGCCAAAACTTAAATATTAACTTATTTGTAGACATACCACAACAATCGAAACATAACATAATTAATCTAATTCCACTCACATGAAGGATGCACATCTAAATAATAAAAAAAAAGTTAAATTTTTTTAGGCAAATGTTATATTGATGCTTGAACTCTACTAATTTGTGTGATTAACTACTTAAGGTTTGAAAAAGTTGATTTATTATCTATAAGCTTCACGAGTTTATTTTAATACCTAGATAAAGTAGCTAATTGTTGGATAGAGTTCAAGTAGTTAATCACAATTTTTGACAAAGTTTAGACAATTGATAATAACAAAATGGTTAAAGTTTAGGAATCAAATTAACATTTCAAACTTTAGGTAATTTATTGTAAAAATAAGTAAAGTTTAGTTACCAGATATATAATTACTCTATTTTTAATACATTAATCAAATAAAAAAATATGTTTGAGTTTTTTTCTTTTTAAAAAATATGTAAAATAATTCGGTTAGATTGGAATCATATGATTTGATTTAGGATTGCATATTCTTTGTTGAATCGAATTGTAAATTAAACTATTTTAAAAAAACCAAAATTTTGAGCTAGTTTATGATTTGATCAATTTTTCTCACAGCCTAGTGGCAATGCTTTGACCTTTTTGCCTTTTCTCTTTTCTCATTGTTTTACCAAGCGAAGCGTGGTTTGAGGAGTATGCTATTTCTTGTACTATTAGGTGATGAGTGTATGAAAGTTCCTCTTTTTATCGGTATATTACATTTTTAAAAGTAAAATGTATTTAATCCTTGCAAGAAACGGCCAATAAATATGTATCATATCACCAAAACATCGAGTGAATTTAAATACATATAATATTTAAATATCAATAAGATTTCAATATACGTATATAGCTATATATTATGATAATCTTTTCATAAATGACCTATTATACTATTATTAATATCCAAAAATTTATTGGTATTTATGTATAATGTATATTATTGTACGTGTAACTCCTCGTATCATATGATTTTAAATACATAATAGCTATATAATTCTGATCATTAAATTTTTGCCACAAGTCCAGCACTGTAAATTTGGTCAACTAGTGAATCGAGATGTCAAAATAGTTATTGATTCATCACTATTTTTTGTTTTCTACTTTTACCGTAATAGCAATTTCATTATAGATTTATTTCTTATAACTTAGTTAACCATAATTATAATAAATATTGAATTTCTCGTAACAAACCCCCTCCCCCATAAAAAAAAGGCTTAAAATTGATTTAGCTTGCCAATAGAGGCGAGTCCATTTACCTTTTTTGATATGCTATCTAAAGAGGATTAAGAGGCAAGTTGCCTCTCTCTATTTTCTTCTTTATATGCAATTAAATATACAATATATTATATAATATCATATATAATAATATATAATGTATTGTTTAATTTATTTATAAATTCTAATAAAATATTGCTACTATACTAGAGAGAAAAGAGAATTTTGAGAGAAGGAAAGAGAGACCTCAAGTGTACAGAACGAATAGCGTGGAAGAGAAAGAGGAGAGGGTAGGATACATATTTCTTACTACTGACTAAGTTAAAGAGGCAAGTCTTGCCTCACTATCTTAATCAGTAGCGACACTCGCCTCAGTATTCTTGTCTGCAAAATTACTACTTGCATAGGATTGGTTGTTTTGAAACATGAGTACTTATTATGATCTTCTCTTGGTTTATTATTTGAGGGTCACTTCTTTTCTAGAGAATGAAACATGTTGCAGTTTCTCAGGATTAGTTAGAGTAATATTATTCAACAATAACATCCCATTCATTTTGTAATTTCTATGGAACAAAATTTAACTATATTAGTGTAAGATTGAGTGGAATGACATTTTTAATGCATTGGTGTATTCATCCTAGAACATTGAGTTGGAACTACTGGTATCTGACTTCTGTTTTGTATACCATTTTACTGTCTAATAAGCCTAAAAAGTTGGAAACCCGGTTTGTCCCAAAAAGAATAATATATTTTAAATTAGAATTAATTATACGATTTAGTCATCATTTCTTAAAACAATAATTAAGTTTTTTAAGGTAAATGCCCTATCTGGTTCTTGAACTTTACTAATTTATGCAATTAACTACTTAAAATATGAAAATGACAATTTATTACTTATAAACTTTAGAAGTTTGTTTATAGTATATAGATGAAATGGTTTATTGTAAAAATGGATAGAGTTCAGGTAGTTAATCATAATATTTGATAAAGTTTAAGTAGTTAATTGCAAAAATGATTAGGGTTTAGGCTTCATTTGTTTTGAAAAAAAAATTATTTGTTAATGAAAAAAGTTTTCTTGAAAAGTAATATATTTTTAAGTGTTTGACTAATTTTATGAAAATAATTTTTCTTTATTTATATAACATTTATTTACTAGTTACATTATTTAAATGTTTGGTTATGATCGGTGGAAACACTATTAGTATGGTATATTGAGGATCACAAATGTCCATCAACTATTGAAGTTTTTATCTTTTAAAACAACCACCTTTGAAAAAAAAAAAAATCTATGATTGAGTATCTTTTGGGCATGTCATATATGCAGAAGCATATTGATGACGTCGTGAATATAGAGCAGTGCATTTGAATTGCGCACAAAAGAGTTATATATAAAAAAAAAAAAAAGCGTGCCTTTTGTTCCCTTATAAGAAAGAAAAAACCTTGTTACAGAACAACTAATAGAGCGATTGTCAAAAAATCCGATTTGATAACTTTAAAGAATTCTACCTATTTATACTAATATACTACCATTATTGTTGCAATGGTATGTAAGAGTCTGTTTGGATGGTCTATTTTTTATTTGTATCTATATTTGTATCGACATAATATACATAAATATATCCAATTTATATTTATATTTTATTTATATTTAATCTTTTCGATTTTTTCATGAAAACTATTAATTCTTTTTACTTATATTTATTTTTTTAATAAACAATTTGATAGAAAAGAGTTTGAAAAAGTGTCTATATCTGTTCAGAAAAGCTAAACAAACAAACCCTAGTACGATTACTTTTCGTTGCTTCAAGTTTTCATGGCAGTAAGGAAAGTTTTTTCATTTATTCTACCATATAACTCTGGAAAATTCTATAGTCCTATTACTATTTTTAACGAATAGGTTTCATCACTATTTAATAGCTCACACCATACCTAATAATAATCGAATCACTAAAATAGTTAATATTGTAATTATTATATTATTTTAATGGTTAAATAATTGATGAAACTGTAAAAGCTTCTTGTAACTCAACCTAAAATGTGTACTTCTGCAAAAAGATAGTTAAAAAATGTATAAATTATTGAGACTATAGGAGCATTATGACATTTTAGTAGAGTGACCCCTTTAATGCTTAAGAATGGGACAATTTTGAACCTATCTGTCTGCTAGTCTTTGCAACATACACAACAGCTATAAAATGACTCAAAATTCCTAAGGCATATTGAAGGCATCACTTCACAACACCTCGAAGTTACCTTTTCCTTTATTAAGGTAATTATTCCCTTTTCTCATGCTAAATTAAAGCTTTAATAACACCATTTGAAGTAAGAATGAAACAAACAAATTCATTAAGAAGCAAATATACGGCTGTAGCTTTATAGTAATACAACCCATTGAATGCATCTGGTTCGCAAAGCCGCATAAGATATTCATAGATCTAGATTATGATAATATCCGGAAAATAAGAAGTCCTATAAATGGTGGTAGATAGGCCAAAAATTTAATTACATAAATAAGTATGGTGTTAACGTGGACTGATCATGGGGAAGTGACAACGTCGTATTGTGCATCGAGGCTTGGCAACAACGTGCCAATTGACGAAGATTCAATTCTCGATCTGTTGGTGCAGAAGACGCCGTAATACATACTTTATTATCTCCCTCTTTATATAATTTTATTAATAATGTGTTTTCACATCCTCAATCATCTCAATGCTCCTAGGCTGTATCGATTCCATTGGGTAGTAAACCTCCTTCCAAATTTCTTTCTTCTAACTTAGTATTCGTGCACACAATCTATCCTACGCCTTATTACTCTTTCGGAATCAACAAAGGTTGTCAAATTTATGATTTTACCTAAAATTAGAATTGATTAAAAAAAAAAAAACATATAAAATCATGTAAAACCTAGTGCTGAAAAGTCGTGTTAATAGGTTATATTCGTGTCTTTATTTCATGTACAGTTCAAATTAATACCAAACATACATGAAATTGATAATAGATTACAAATAATAAAGTTATAAGGTAATTGTGTTTATTCATATTATGGTTGTGTTTTCATATTATATTTCGTATGTTGTGTGTCGTGTATCATGCTGGTGATCATGATTTAGGCCAATCATTGGATATTGTCATATTTACTTTTTAATCAAGAGGCATTTATTAATATATTATGTATATGTTTACTTCTTAATAATGTTCTTGAATAATCATGTAATTATTTTAAATATCCCATGCTCATTATCACGGGAACAATAATGAATTAAATTTAGAATGAGATTTGATTGGCAATTATGGGATGTTTATTTGTATCTCCATACAAATAAATAGTATGATCAATGTCATTTGTTTTATCAATCCACTTGGAGGTCAAGAAATTGCAAGGTTGAACAATATAAGGATGACACTCCAAGCCTTCTTTTCAATCTATATATCATGTGACAAAAGGATTATGACATAAGTTATGGATCAGGTAAAGTAGAATCGCCGATCTTCACATAATTTGAGTAGACATAATGGTTTGCTAGAGGTCACTTATGTCTCGTGGGCTAGAAAAGTGTTTGAGGTCTAATGTCTAACATTAAGTGAATCTACATGGTTGTACACAAATAATGAACCAAATGGATCATGGCTTTAATTTAAAATAAAACCAGTAGGAATTTCCCAATTATTTATTAATCTTAAATAGTTAAGAATAATAAATAATAATCTTCTTTATTTGGAAGAGAAAAACTCTCAAAGAAGTAGCTTCTTTTATAAGATGTTCCAAAAGGAGCAACTTCTCTAAGAAGTAGTTTTCAAAAGGAACTAACCTCTTGAATAAGCTACCTATTTCTTATATATAGGTGACCTCTCATGTTGTTTACACATTAACTTTTCATGACACCCAAAATTGGAGAGGAGATTCTGGTGATAATTTGAAATGGTTCTAGAGAGTGCTAGCACATTAATACCCATTTCCACATGCGTTCTTTAGTATGGATACCAGTAGAGGGCATTCATGATTTCGTAATGCTAGCAAATCTACCTCATTAGCATTTTCGAAAAGCATATGAGGTGAAATCCTCACTCCTCTTTGATTTATCTAAACTACATGGATCCATTCGAGAATGTAGGATTTTGTAAAAAATATATATATTTCTGTTGTATGCCATCATTTGGATCGTTAAATTCTCCAACATATCGTGTTGTTGTATTGTGCCAATAATTGCCAAGGTTAATAAAGTAAATATAATTGTAAACTTATATAATTATACACCTAACTAAGAATGCAACTAGGGTGGCTTTGGGATGGGTTGCCTAAAACCTTAACTCGACCTACTTATCTATAGGAGCTCTCAAACTTGACTCAAAACCCTATAAGATTTTTACTATCATACCCAAACTCACCTTGATAGGGTTTTAAGACGTCCTGACCCACCTTTATATAGTCTTTCTCTCTCTTTTAAGGTTATTTTTGTTGGTTTTTGCTTTGGCTTTTGGAAGGATTTATATCAAGATGGCAGAACATGAGGAATCACTCATTCCATCTTATTGCTTATTTTAATTAGATAAAAAGGGAAAAAACTTGCTAAATAACATCTGTAGTGTGCACTACAAAATCTAAACTAGTATGTTATATGATAAAAAAAAAAAAGTATAGTGAACATTAGGAAATATACAAAAGACGGAGAGAGTATGACTTGTGAGTTGTAAGTGATGGAGACTTAAGGCGGAGATTTTGCTTCTTAAAGTATTTTTCTTCTTAGTTTGAAATGAATTTTTTATAAATATTTTGTTTTATATTTTATTATAATTTATTAGGTTGAGCTTCCCACTAGATCATAACTATGACCTATAACTTGGCTTTAAACTCTATAGGATCACGATAATTTTTCCAAAGCTACCCTAAAAGCCTATGGGGTCAAACTCTATAGGTTCTTTTAAGGATTAGGCAGGTCAAGTATTCTATAATGACCCACCAGTTGCATCCTTACATCTGACTTATAATTCTACAAAGAGTTTAAACTAGTAGGATTTTGCCTTTATTTTAACTAAGAAAGGACTCATAAAGCTACAAACTCATAGAATCATATAGTTAATTCACGATTTTAATAACTATGGATCAACCATAAACTCATCACTTTTTTTCAATCAGTTATTTAATCTTCTATATTCTTACATCTTTTTATGTGCAACATTAATAAGATTAATCAATGTAGGCTACATCCTCAAAATGGATATGGCCCTTACTTGATGGGTTAAAATATTAAAATACAACTTATGCATGTCCTCGAGTATTTTCTTTTGGGATACAATCAAGGTATCCAAGTTTCCTTACTATTTTCCACTTACGGCATTTGTAACAACATTTGTTTTTCCTAGGTGATAAAGGATCTTTAGATTTATAATCCTCTATCAATTCTAATCACAATATTCGTCTCATATTCAATTCTTTTTTACTATGATTAGCATAGATCTTATATTTTTCTCTATGTAAGTAATGTCTTTAGATTTTAATGTAGTAGAAATTATACTAGGATTATGCAAGAAGCCGGGGTTGGGGGGGGGAGGGGGTTGTGGAGGGTGTAAGAATTAGGTATTTACCTTAAAAGTCTAAATAATTAATTTTTAATTTAATAGATAAAAAATTAATATAATTTGCAGCGGATAAAATATTTCCTCTATCTCTAAATTCCTTTAAATGAATAGCAATAGATAAGAACAAACCTATACAATGTATTTTTCTCTCTTTATGATTTGCAAAAATTATATATAAGAGAACAAGAAAAATAAATATTTGTTTGATCATAATGAAGAGCTCATAAATGATCTTGGCATTTTGTTGTTCTTTTCTCCCTCTTTTTTTGTTGATATATATAGCATTTGAATTTCAAATGTCTGTTAGGGACAACGTCTTTGAGTAGCCAATCATTTAATGCGCTTCCACAGCTCTTTTCTTACCACATTAGTTTTAGTATTTAACCCGCTGCGCCTCAAACGGTTGTTGTGCCTTAATCTGTCACATCCCAACTTTGCCTTCGAAGGCCTTCTTACACTCCCACTTCTTCGAGCCTCAAAATTGAACTGTCATGCCCTAACCCTTAACTTGTCGAGGTCTCAACTTGACCCTCGACAACACCTCAAACTTTTTATTTTTGTCGAACCTTAGTTTAAAACATGTTGCACGCCTCAACTCTTTAGCATGTCGAGCCCTCGATGTGACCCTCGACAAGTTTGATCTTTTCCTTGCCTTGTTGCACTTCAGGCTTAACCTTGTTGAGCCTTGATCTCTTGACTTGTTTTGTCCTCCACCAACCCCTCGACCATTGGTTTGGCATTTTTGAGCTTGTCGAGCCTTGACCTTAGCTTTGTTACGCCTTGAACACTTGCTTTTGTTTGCTCTCGACCATCACTGTTTTTGCTAAAACTTGTAGAAAACTTTACAAACACGCACATTATGCACATATATATTTGACTAATTAAGTGTAGTTTACACCAATTAAATAGTTAATTATGTATTATATTGTCTTTTCAAAATGCACATTGAACATATAAGTTCAACAGCAGTACCACTGCACCATCTCTAAATCATGTTTTGGATAGTTCGTCTCATAAGGTTTCAACTATTTGGAAGATAAGTGATAACTTTTCCATTATGATTAATATGTATCCTAGAATCTTAATAGAAGCATTACTACAAATTAGGCGACTCCTCCTTATAATTAGATAATGCCAAGACAAAAGTAGTAATGAACATCTACTTCAATAACTGAAAGCTTTTCTTACATGATTCATTCGAATCAAATTTCATCCCTTTCTAAATGAAACATTCTACAAGTTACCTATGTTAACTTGCTAGTTAAAAAAAAATAAAATTAAATCTTTATCATTATCATTGATATAGGCTAATGGAATACTCATAAGCCTCAACTAGTGGTTATCAAATTTAGGGAGAGGGTATTTGATTTTTACGATAACCTTATTCAACTTAAGGAAGTAAATGAATATCCTCATGCTATCATCTTTCTTTTCTACAAACGCCATTAGGGCATTCCACAATGATAGACTAAGTCAAAGAAAACTTTCATCCAATAAATCTTATAATTGATTCTTCAACTGCATCAACTTTGTATGTGCCATTATGTAAATTATTTTTTATATAAGAGTAGTACCTAGAGTAAGTTCTTTATTGAATGTAATTTATAAGTCTAGATATAAATCAAGTAAAATCTTCAAGGAAGCTTTTAAATACTCACATGTCCTTGGTTCTTGTTATAGATTGAGTGCTTAGATTGTTTTTACTATTATAAAATTTACTACTAATTTTGGCTCTTTACCCCATAACTTATAAGATTTATAGATCAGTTGGCCTTTAAACTTTTGTGTTGTAGCCAAAAGTTTCTCCTTCAAGTAAGTGAAAACATACCACTTGATTATAACAATCAATAGTGGCTTGATTCTTAAGAAGCTAGTTAACTCCTAATATAACATCACAATCTGCTATGTCTAATACTAACAAATTTTCTAGCATTAGTCTCCCTAGTCTCCCTAACATCTAAACATTTGCATTCCTATTGACTTTCTTCAGCAATGACCTACTATCCCACAATGTAGTTACCCTCAAGTCTAAGTGAAAAAGTCAATAGATTCATTACAAAAATATGAAAACTATTCAAACATGTGTAAATATAATGCACCCATATTGTCACATTCCAAAGGATACCCTAAATATATCATTACGCCTTGCATCAGTCTATGGCCTTAGATAGACAAAGAGGTATGATAGGAATAGGTCATTCAAAGGGGTGTAACATGTTCATCCAGGATCAAGGTTGTATAAAGTCGAATAAAGTATATATGCACATAATAGCAACATAAGATAACACTTACTTAATCATAGTCTTAACACAGTTATAATATGAGCTAATATAACACGTAGTCTTAAACATAAACAAAAGTCACATAATAACTAAACAGTTAATTTTAATCTTCATCCTCCACTTTGCGTCACTCGCCCATCCTACTTGAATGACACAAGTGCATAACGGTGTGAGGCCTCTCGAAGGAACGAATCACATGCTACCCCTGAACCTGTGAAATCTATAAGGGTGTGAATGAACCATAGCTCGGTGAAGTAACTGAATTATAAGCACACATCAACAAGTCAACCAAGTTTATTAACACCTGTATGCAATGCATCACTCAAACATATGCTTACACACATACAAGTCTAGATGACCGAAATCCAAACAGTTCTGAGATTTATGCCCTCTTTGGGGGGTTAAGGAACCAGTTCAGATACTAGCACCTAGGAAAATCAGAGTATACCGAGTAACACCTTTAAAAACCTTTGAAAACGTTTATTGACCCAACATACTAAGACATTCCTTAAGTATTACACACTTCACGTGGACTCTTGATTGGCGGCGTTCCTCAAGCCAGGTAGTTCTTGCTATGTCTATGACTCACATGTGAGTACATGTGGAATAAGGATTCACCATCAGGACTCCATCTAACTCATCATGGCTTGGAACGGCAATATATGACAGTAGTGGCTAAAGTATACAATGCAAATACAAATGAATCGTGCTATGCATGATTGTTTAGTTTGTATGTCAAATAATCATAAATTGTTTTCTTAGTGGTCAAGCAGTTGCAAACATTCATAAGATATTATTAACTCAACATCACATCACCATATGAAGATATCCTTGTAATGAGAATATTTTTATTCAATCAACAAGCATAATGGCTAGGATGATCCCCATTCTCCACACATTCTAGTTCATTATCTTTATTTAGGTGCAACTAAGCTACACAACACAAGTGTGAATAAAGTCAAGTTACTCATTGGTCCATGATAACAGTCAACACCGTAGTAGTCGGAAGGAATGTTAGATAGGTAATCGAGCTCGCCTATATATATAAAAGAATAATATGTATTGATACTTATATGACATGTAATTATTAGCTAAAGCTAGAGTGCTGTAGAATTTTATTTATTCTCATTCTTGGTTTCTTTTGTTAGGCTTATTTTAGTTAGGCTTTACTTAAGGTTTTCTTCTCATGTGGGTTTTTAGCTAATTTCCTTTATATGATCACAAGATCTTACTTGGGCTTTTGAACTATGTTTTCTATCATATCAATCTATATGGGCTAATGAGCCCTCAACTTGTCACCTATAATCACAAGGCTTTTAATTGGGCTTCTTAGGTTAATTCCTATTTCTTTAAATTCCATTACTTTATCTAATTTATATTTACCTAAAGTTGTCCACTTTGTGAGGCTTAAAATCCTTAGAACATAAAATAACTTCCTTCTATTGTTTTATTTTCCTTCTTGGGCCTAAACTATTTATTTCAGAGTTTTGTGTCTATATTCCCTTTCTTGATTTAAGAAGAGAAATCCATGGGTTGATGAGACTAGAATGCATAATGGGCCATTATTTCCATAATATATTCATGTGACTTTTCTTTATGCCAAAATATCCTTTGTCACTACTTATTTCTTAATTGTGATCTCAATATCCATATATTAATTTGGTTAATGGGCTTTCTTACCTTAATTTTGTTTTTGAACATTTCTTACCTATACTTCTTGACCTTTATGGGCCATAACTTTTTCTATTTATAATTTTACACCAGTAGCCCATTAAAAACATGTTGGGGCCGAAAATCAAATTAAGAGCCCATAATCACTTCATTTTCTTTTTATTGATTCCTTAATTTACTCACTTACCCATTTATTGGGTTTAAGCATTAAGAAGGCCTATTTAACACATAGCCCAATTCTTAACTCCCTATTTATATATCTTAGCCCACTAATTTCTCTTAGATTACTTTTCCACAATCATCTAATAATCTTTTTATATTTAATTGAGAAGTTAATGACCATATTAATTAAATTAACTAAAGAAATTCATATCTTCTCTCTTCATTCAACCTTTGGCATACTTGTTCTATAAGCATGATTGATTTGATGATCATTCCCACTTGTTCATCTTGTATGATGGTGGTAATACTATTCATACTCATCCTTATCTTGGGGTTCATCAAGTTATATGTCAAGATACCACTTTTATCTAAAAAGGAAGGAAATAATACAAAATGAAAATTCGGGTCAAAATTCATTCCATAGAACCAAGGTCTAAAAATTGCTCCTAAAGGTATAATTTTTGTTGTTTTAAGCCTCCTAAGGGTTTATACAACATATCTAGGTATAGATCAACTATAAAAACATCATTTTTGTTAAGTATAACTCACAATCAAGGGGAAAAATATGAAGAGTAAATTCGAATTTTTAGAAGTTGTCCAAAATAATGAGTCTTACAGCTTAGTATGTGTGGATCCTTGATATTCTAAGCTTCCTAGGGGTTCATATATCACATCTAGGTTTAAAAGAGCAATAAAAAACATCATCTTGACTGCTCATAAGAAATAAACAAAGAGGAACTAAAGAAAAGATATTATGATCTTTTGAGTTCCTCTAAAAACATGAAGCATGAAACAAGATATTAGTAGACCTCTAGTGTTCTAAACTTCCTAGGTGCTTATCCAAGTTGAAAAGGTGTTTTTAAGCAAGAAAAACATTATTTTTTAACTATATGTGAAAGAGATCCATCCCTAGTATAGTTTATGTTACTAAAAATAGGTTTTGACAAAGGAAAGACTTCTTTTTGGTGGCCTCAAATGGGAACACGAATTTTAGAAAAACTCATAATCATATTTCTTTTATTTTTCTACTTATAAAAGGAATCAAGAGTAAGGTTTTTGTGTTCTACCTTGAGTTTGAGAGTGATAGAGTATCACTCTCCTCCTTAATAAAGAGATCTCCCCCCCCCTCCCCCCCCCCCCCAAGGAAGATGAAAAAGGAAAGATTCTTGATATAGCTAATACAAACAATTTATATGTTGACTTCAAATGATTCTAGTTTTACCTTTAAGCTTAAAGGTCTTGTTGATTTCCTACTCTAAGATCCCACTTTCTAGAGCATAAAGTTGCTACTTTGGGTATGATAAATGATGCTTTTGTTGGTTAGCAAGGAAGTGAGAAAGACAAAAGATAAAACAGAGAAAGAAAGAGAGAAAGGGACTTTAGGTGGGGGGGGGGGGGAGGGGGGAGGGAGGAGAGGGAGAGGAGAAAGAAAGAGAGAATGTATGATTTAAAATGTGACTCTTTTTCCCTTCTACAAGAAATTATGATGATAACTTAAAGTGTATGGGGAAAGTTCTAAAGATTGGAAGCAATCCTTGCATGAATGACAAGTGTACAAAGATTGTACTTTTGGGCATAAAGAAAGTGGCTAGATATGATGTGTGTCATAAGATCATTGACTTTGTTATACTTGTGCTAAGATATTGTTGGCTTTAGGGAAAAAGGTAGATTTGATAGATTTATCTATGGAATACATGGTTTTGGTAAAAGAAATAGATATTGGGTTTGTTCTTCTTATGAATCATTAAATTTCGATTATCTACATGAGACGGACAACTTTATTATCTGACAAATATTTATGAGTCGGAGAACAATTTTATTTTTGAATTAGAGACATAATTATTTATTCTACATGGTGATACTAATTTAATATAACTAATTCATGATACTAATTTTAAGGGTTCTATGATTATGCAATTGGCTAATATTAGGATTTGTGCCACATAAATAGAGTGTGCGTTCTAAATTGAATTCTTAGTCTTAAAACCTTGTAATAATATTATTGAGCTTGATCCTAGAGTTTGGTTTCTATTTTACAGTATTGGTGTTATCTTTGTTTTGGTCCAAAGTCTTATCAGATGATTTTCGGGCTTTCGATATCTGTTCTAATCACTATATAATATTTGTAAGTTCTTATATCTATAAAGGAACACTATGGTATAACCTATCATGATTATAAGGATTTAATTAGAAGAGAAATTTCTAGGGTCTACACGTATAAAATAAAACATAGACACTATGATAGGACAATAACCCTTGCCATAGTGTGTTAACATTAAATGTCTTCTATTAGTGTAAGTCAGAAACTCGACCTTACGTTTTTAGTCATCATCCTCCTTATCTATGTTATAGGTGCTCTTTGATTACCTACCTTATTACAGTCAAACATTCCCTACTCCCTTTATTTATAAACATAATGAGAAATTGGAGAAAAGGTTAGCATCTTATAGTTTTGTTGTTTACTCCACTTGTTTATGAGGAAAAAAAAAAAAAAAACCCTCTCATGGTTCACTTACTAATTTTTCCTTATAAAGCCCAAGGCATCTTGTGCACATTTGATCATAGCTTAACACACTCTTTTTTAAATTGAATATGCCATATAGTTGGCTTGGACTACACAAAATAGGCTTCTTTCTCTATCTTAAATTACCACTTTAATGGTTAGCTACTTTCCTAAAATTAAACGAAATCTATGACTATCATGTTCCATGATCTACCTAAAACCCTACTCTATCAATTTAGCTTAGCAGATAATTGCTTAATAAGTGATTAGATTAAAAAATCTCCCCTTGTGATAAAGTCAAGCGTCCAAACCATTCAAAAAACTTTTGAATCTTTAACTCTTATCCACTTGATAGGTTTGCAATGCAAATTTAATCAACCAATTCAACTCAACTTATACTCCTCAACATTCTTACTCCTTATTATATAATAAAAAAAATCTGCTACTATTTTCTACTTTAAGTTTATTAGGAAAACTTCTTAAGAAAGCCTCTTGAAGATCCTCCAAGTGATATGATATTTCAAACCTTAAGTATTAAGTAGTTTCTTTCTTTTTTTCTTTTTAAAGTTTTTCCTATGTGGTAAGATTATTATAATGATAATTACTCAACTAATTTAGCTCAATTAGCTAAGATATTTGAGAAGTTGTATGAATGGAAAATTTCTTTATGTTCTTGTGATTGTGACCGTTTTTTTTTTTTTTTATAGGTGGATTATTTTTGAACTGCATAACTTATGCTCTTTAGATCATGTTTCTATACTATAACATTAAGGTGAAACTAATAGGGAATAACTTAACTTAAGTCGCATACTTGTGACCTCATTTTAGGATGTGATGGGTAAACTGGTCATATTCAACGATTATTACAATTGGTTGAAAAGCTACCAAAACAATAAACCTAACACATATCAAAATCGAGCAAAGTTACCATAATATTACGAACTTACCATAATGCAACAATAAATTGTGCGATACATGAACAATTTTGAATTGTATTGAACAGCACGTACTTACTACAATGCAATAAATGTACGAGAATCTAATAAAATTACCACATACTATAATCAAATGAACTTACTAGAATACTATGAACTTACTACTTTCAAAAGTTACTGTATAATCGACCTAACAAAATACGTTAAAGTTATCATAATACAATAAATACCACTTAGTACTAATAGACAAAGTTACCAAATGTGACGAACTTGCTTAATATGACAAATCTACTACATACCAATTACAATAATGCGACATACTTACTAGAACCCAGTAAAAATACCACATGCCATAATTAGATGCACTTATCAAAATGTGATAAAATTACCACTTCCAAAATTTAGCGTAAGATCAACCTACCAAAATACATTGAACTTACCATAATACAATAAATCTACCACTTAACACTAACAGAAAGTTACCAAAATGCGATGAATTTATCAGAATATGATAAATCTACTGCATACCAAAATAACCACAATGCGATAAACTTACTAGAATCTGACAAAAATACCACATACCACAATCGGTTAAACTTATCAAAATGCAATGAACTTACCACTTACAAACCTACGGAAATAGGATAAACTTATCAAAATTTGATAAATTTGCCACTTACTACAATAGGATGAACTTACTAGTTACAAAAGTTAGTGTAAAGTCAACCTAAGAAAATATGACAAACTTATTAAAACCTAATAAATCCATCACTTACCACAATAAGACGAACTTACAAAAATGTGATAAAATTGCCATAATATCAAAATTGTTATTTTCAATTGGATGGTTATGATTAAATTGTTTTGATCGGACAATCCTGACCATGTCCTAAATTGGGTTGCCATTTGGAGACTTGAGCCAAGACAAGTCTGACACTAATAACCCTTTATAAGTTACTCTCTTTAACTATGTCAGAGCTTGGTTTGTTATCATCAAGCATATTTAATGCTTCTGTGACTTTTTATTATAGCTCTGTTTGTTTCATTTTTTTTTTTCGGTTGTTTTGGTACATTATTTTTATCATTTTTAAATAAATGTTTGTCAAAATAAATACAAAAGAAAAATTTATATTTTACTTATAAATAAATTAAATAAATCATATCTAAATAAGATGAATATAAGATATATACGTAGATCATATGCAAATAAGATACAGATGAAAATTAGATAATCCAAACAGGCTTAATTATTGATTTAGACCGACCGAATCTGAATCAACCTAGAATCAATCGGTCTCAAATTTAAATTGTAGAGCCAAGATTGGCTTGATCATGGCTGTTTTCAGGTTGAGTTTAAAGAATTGGTAGGCCTTAGTTCTAGGTCGACCATGAACTGACTTCTTTTTGTATTTTTTTTAAAGCAAAGTTTAATTTTGAGCTTCATATAAGTTTTTGCCAAAAAAACTTTAAATAAATTAAAATTAAAATTTAAAAGAAAGCTACAGTCAAAGAATCTTGTAACCTTTAATTTTTCCTTTTTAAGAGTTGTCATTTGTCCATAGTGTTTTCAGTATTGTCAAGGAAGATTTTGATTTCAATAAAAGTTTATATAAAATAAATCAATCATAATTTTAGAACATGTTTATTCTTTTAATTATAAGTAGCAATAAATTAGATGTTTTTTCTTTTATGAAAAATAGTTTTCTATATTCCAATGTAAGTGTTTAAATTTTCAGTATCATTTGATCTTATGTTTTCATTTTTCTCCTTCAAATCATCCTAGAACGGTGAAACCATCAAGTCTGAGGCATACTCAATCCTGGCCCATGGCTCTTGCTCAAAAATCAACGGCGAGGTTCGAAAGTGGTCGCAGTTCGAAATTAGACCTTACCCACGTGTTTTTATTGATGTATATATTATGTTCCAAAATAAGTTTACTGATCGTACAGTAGACTTTTATCAACCTTAGTCCTTAATGCTAGTTAAAGCGATGTAAGCAGGCTAAACGGACTGATAGGTTTCAAGTCACTTTAATCTTAAGCAAACTTATTTCAAATTTAATCTGCTCTACCGCATATTGATTGTTTAAATAGACCAATCCAACCTTTTAATCCATTTATACAATTAGTGGTTTGTATAGAATAATTCACCAATCCGCTATTTTCTTAATAAAAAAACATTATTTCAATAAATTTATTGAAAATAAAGGTTATTTTTTACTACAATGTTACAGAATATATAGTCTTTTTAGTTAATAATCCACCTTTTTTTATAATCTTTTAGCATAATAAGAATATGATTCTCAGATCTATTGTATAATGTTTGGGAACATATTATAACCTGCAAGAGTAAAAATATTTGTTAAGTGCTAAAAAGTTTATCTACTTGTAATTGTCCATATTAATTGATAAATCAATAATAAGTAACTATTATTGTATGTCATCAAAACACAAAATGATTTTACTCACTTTTTTTTTTTTCCTTTTTCTGTTTTCCATTAACGTAGGAGTATTCATTCATCTTTAACTAGTATTCACATACGGTAAAGGGATAAATAATTCTCTCGATCAGAATTCTAGTTCAACATAGGAGGACATGCTACCTCTATTGCAGAAATAAGAAGGGATCGCACACCATCCTCATAGTACATGGCACTAGAGATGCAACTGGATCGGATTTCGAGCTGGTTATATGAATCCAAATTCGAACCTGCTACATTATAGGACATATCAAACCCAACCCTATAACCTATAAGGTTTTCCATCTATATTCAAACCCATCTTACAGGATTTACTCTAAAACCCGCCACCCGCTTGATTACCCACGTAACTATCAACCTGATTACCTACCCGACCATCCGTCTAATTATCAATCCAAACTTGCTTTGCTTATTGTTTTTTTTTTTTTTCAATAGATTCAGCAGACTTAGGCCAATAAAATAATAGTCTGATAATATAGCAATTTACCTTCTTTTTGCCAACCTGTTTTTAAATTTAGCTTATTACTATGTTTATGGTTAGTAAATGTATTTACATTATAATTTTTTTTAATAAGACTAACAGGTTGGTTGGGTATCCATCGGGTTTTAGTAGTATCAAAATCCGACCCTAATATCCTATAGGTTTTTTTGCTTATGTCCACACCCGACTCTATTACTCTATAGAGTTTTTATCGGGTTGGATGGGTCAGAAACTCGTTAATAACTAACTCGGTTGCGTCGGCACTAGCAGAAATTGATAGTCTTGGGACAACGAACAAAAAAATTTCCATAGAAGGGATGATCGGTTTGGCATTCGATAGATAGCAAATGACAACACTTTTTTTCAAAATTTTTTTCTAATAAATTGTTTGTTAAGAAATATATATAGATAAAACACATATATCAGTTCTCATGAAAACATTAAATGGATCAAATATTGATAAAATATAACTACAAATCAGATACCTTTACACGTAAAGTTTAGATATAGATATAGATACATATGAGAAACATACGATTGAAACGTACCCTAAAATAGCATATCCTCCACCACTTCTTTCTTTCTTTCTTTCTTTCTTTCTTTCTGGTTCCTTTAATCAATATGTTAGCAATCTTGTTGCAACTCCTAAGTTCAAAAGCCACCTTCACTGCCCTAGAATGTGAGATCTTTTCCCAACATGCACAAAAGACATGATAAAACTTGTTTCTAGTATTAGTATGATCATTAATCATGTTAATAGTGGCGAAAGAATCAAGGTAGCGACAAGAAATTTAAATTTCATGAGTTTGCAAACAGGACAATCCCCATAGCAAGCTCTATATAGCTAGCTCCGCTGACGGTGTATCTTTGCTGCCCTTTATATTTTTAAAAATCCCATGATCCAATAGTCTCCTTTTTCATCCCTCGGTACCTAACTAATTGATGCAAATACCATCTGCAAGAGAGACTTCGAATTTAATTTGGTCCATCCTATTCTTGATGGAGTCCAATGGAAACTGACAAATTTTCAAAATAATTCAGCTAATCATCTAAAACTTCACTATCACATTTGAGTAGCTATGAAATGCTTAGAGAATAAAGACCTAATCTCTACATAAAAACTTGAAAAATTTATACATATATATGTATATATGTATTGCTAATAATCCTGCTTTCCAAAGTTGGGATGCATACGTATATATTTCAATGAAGTTGGTGGCACCATCTTATTTATGGGCTAGCATAAAGATACCTAACTTCGATATGGATTCTATAATTTGATCTGGGATGCCAAGCTAATGTTTTTTATTTCGGATTAATATCAACCACATGATTTGCTCTCAGAAAATAATGATTAAAAAACCAAAAGTCTTTGCTTACAAAAGAATTAAAAAAAAAAAAAACACTATATGCTCATGGAAAAGCATCCGTCCCCATTTTCTTGGTTACATCCAAATCGGTCCCCTGGACTGCTAAATAATACAAATTTTTGTAAGATCACAAGACCATTTAAATTAATAAAGAGTAAAATGGTTGTCGTCAGTTATTTGGGGCCTAATGTCACATGCAATTGCAAGTAGCGAAGTGCAAACAAATCTTAAATCACGTGCACGTGGGAGGGTTGTCCATGTCACTACTCCAAAGCCAATGACATGAGTTCGACAGCCATCATCTCGTCCATAGGTCGTACAGAAATCCCGTGCCTAGCTCCTAGCTAGCCTTTGTGCTCGATTGTTGTGTTGCGGCTTGTACCACGTGTGTGCTTCGACGTCTGTTCAAACGGGAAATCATTAGGCTTATGGGTAAATCGGGTTTCCGGTAGTTCTGGGTCGTGTCTCGCCTATGATTTTAATGATTCAATACTTGTTTTATCTGCACAGTAGATCTAACTATACCGATTATGAACCTTTTACATTATCAGATTTTCATCTGTATTTGATTTATTATTTATTTATAAATAAAGATATATATATTTTTTATTTATATTTATTTTATGATAAGTTTTCATTTAAAAATGACAAAAATAAAATATTAAATTGATAAAAAAAAAAGCGAAACAAGCATACCCTAAGAATAATTCTCGAAAAACGAATACGACGTTTAAGCGATATAATTTGGTAGTTAGTACACAAGTTAAAAGCAAACTGAAACCTATATGAAAAACTTTGCATTATTAAATATATCAGAAAAAGAATCGAGGAGACAGATTTCATTGCGAGTACTACCACTAGTATATTCGAATGAACTGAAGAGTTATTGGCATTCAGCGTGATTTTAGCTTGAATTGAACTTGATAGCCATTTTTTCAAGTCAAGTTTAAATAACTTCAGTAATTTAACAAACCATTCCTGATTTTCATGATATTTGACTCGATCAAATTGCAAATCTAATCCAATAGAATACAACTTAAATGTTGATCTTATAAAATGATATATATGTATCAATCAAAATGAAATGTTTTCTTCTAATAAATTAAATTTAAACGAATTTAATTGAGTCGAATTAACCTTGTACACTATATGAGTGTATATAAATATTTTCACTTCTTTAAAGTGAATTAAACGTGCTATAAGGTAATTGAAGACTTTTCCTACCATATTAGTATAGAGCAAGGTCCCTTGTAATATTAAAATAACCCAACAGCCACTCTTGAAATGCTCTAATCATATTGCTTTTCTGAGTCTGCTCATCTAGCATGAATAATTTTTAAGTAGTGAGGTAAGGCATAAACCAAAGAAGTGTACATTATGCCACATAATGCACCGTCTCCGCACTTGTATGGAAATTTTTATTATCATCTCTAGGAAAGTTACTTTATCACCACCACCAAAATTAAATTTTCAGCACTTCCCGTCATCACCCATGAGCCCGTTTTTGTTAGATAGTGAGCCCCTTGTGGCCTTGTATTTATTTAATTTTTTTTTTTTTTTATTGGTACACTTCTAAATGAATAGAGACCCTTGTGTCAAAATAAGAGAGTGGACTTAGCTAATTTTTTATATAAAACACAGGTGTTTCCACCGTGAGATCTAAAAGTCACAACGAGCGTATTTAAGTTGCAACAAAGCTTAAGGGTCTATTTGTTTTGGCTTTTTTTCCGGCAGATACAGACACTTTTTCAAACTTTTTGCTAACAAATTATTTATCAAGAAATAGATATAAATAAAAAAAAGTTGACAGCTCTCATAAAAAGATCAAATAAAACAAATATAGATAAAATTTAGATGCAAATCGGATACATTTACACATATCATTTTAAAAAAGATACAGATACAGATGAAAAACAGACAATCCAAACAGTTGTAAGCTATTCAAGCTCGACTTACTTTAAATTAGGCTTAACTTGAGTTCTATTAATAAATGAGCTAACTTTAAACTTAAAGTAAAACTCGTTTATCCAAATGAGCCAAGTTGCACTTTGATTAAGGCTTGTGAACATATTCGCAAGTAGACTTATTAAATCATTTAGTATATTTGTGAATTTTATATTTAAGATGTATTATATATAAATATATAATTAAACAACAAAATCTAATTCTTTAATACATAAATATTTAGTGGCTTTTATATACTATTTGAGGTTAAAAAAAATGAAAAACGAGTAAACAAGTCAAATTTAAGTTACTCGATAAAAGTTCAATTAGACATGATAAAAAGTTCACTTGAACACAAGCTTGAAATAAGAACTCCTTTTGCTAAATTAGTTTATTTGAGACTAAATTCCAAACTCGATAAAATGTTTGGCTTGAATTCGAACTTAATACTGTCCTAACTTATTTATATGATACTAACGTTTATTACACATATTAAAAAAATATAATATAAATTAATTTTGAGATTTTTTTCCACTTATATCCGCTATAAATTTTATGGATGAAAATCAAACCTACCTCTTTCCTATAAAAACATTCATGTTCGTACTACTAAGCTATGACAAATGAATTGAGATTAGGTACCTATATCCGACACCATATATATCTAAGGACAATCTCGATAGACAACTAATACAAGGGCATCCCCCTTTCTCTCTCTTCCACACCCTTAAACACTCACTCTGTACTGAGATGGAATCTTCAAGAATGGTGATTCCCAAACACCGTTCCCAGATTCTCTCCAAGGGAGAAGGTAGCACCATATTTCCTTTTCTAGACAAACATCCATCACCTTTCTCAAGAGTTCCATTTTCCTGGGAATATCTACCAGGAGTCCCCAAGCAACCTAGACCGGGCAACATCATCAATAATGTCTCCTCCAAACTACAACTGAGTGACCTCCTTCCTTTACCTCCTGCAGCTTCCACGCCATCTCCATCATCAAGTAAGCTGAAGAACAAGAAGACCTACAGATCCAACAGTAGAAAGCTCCTTAATGTACCAAAACATAAGCAAGATCCTTTTGTTGCTGCTTTAGTTGAGTGCTCCAAGGATGTTGATGATCATGACACTAGAGGTAAATTCTGGGCTGTTGCAAAGTTAACAAGGAATTTTAGTGGTAATATCTCTTGCAGGAGAACTTGTGCTATTAATGTGTCCGAATCTATCATGTATATCCAAGATCGGGAGAAAGATCTATTAAGAATCAATAAAAATATGACTCATGTGTATTATGTCTTAGGAAAAAGCATATTTATGAATCGGAATTTTATTATATGGACTCGGACTAACATGTTATCAAAATTATGCGGTAGAGCCTTTTAACAATAGCACTGCAAGTATCAATAAACCATCCAATCATCTCATTACTGGTGGATCTTGATTAACGTGCGAGTAGAACCTCAGTGTAGTTGAAGAGAAGAACAAGGAGGAAATTAGATGATTTGGCGTTATTGATACTTGTCATGCTACTATTGGTTAGGCACACAATATAAATTTGATTACTTGATGGTACCAGTCTACATGTAAGGTTCCATAAGAACATGTTATAGCATTAAGGGTTAATGGGTAAAACTGGAGGTTGAGCCAGTCCATTCTCAAGGAAGTATCAGGTTTCATCGGATGGATATGGATGGATGAATTCAAGTCTAACAAGACTGATCTATACTTTACAAATTATCATATATAATGGATGCTGCCATGAGTCATATTTGATTGGTTCTTTCTTGCACTCTAGTATTAGCACCAAATGTTATGCATCTCCAGATCAGACACAAGATCAACGTTATCGTGGTCATCTGGTCCCGTTATTCATCGCAACCTTTGGACCAGCATGGTGTTGTCGTACCTGTGATATAATCTTTTCATCTTTTTTGCTTTTCTCCTTTTCTAGTCGTTGAGGAGTGCCTGTCGGTGAAGGAATCCGGAAAATGACAGGCGTTGCTGGTACGCTTGTTAGAAGATCAAACAGGGTAATTATAAATAAAATATCCAAAAAAAATTTCCTTATTTGAATTTTGACAAGTGATTCCGTGCGTCCCTTTGTAGAACTCTTGTAATACATGTATTGAATTCAATATGGGTTGTTTGCAAACAGAGGCACTTTGCCCTATGGCGTGCATGGTCTCACTTTTCCTTCCTGATTTCCCATATATACTCTAGCAAGGAATTTCTTAATATAATCGAGGACCTTACAATTTTATGGACATCGACTTGTCCTATTTATAACTGGTTCGTCTAATTTCGATGAGCGCAGAAAACTTAAAAGTGAACTGCAGAAGTGGATGCTCTTCATTTCTCTTCTTTTCAATTTTCATCAATTGAACCCTTAAATTACAATCAGTGACCGGGATTATAAAAAAAATAATCACATTATAATAATCTCATAACATAGTTTAAATGACTATTTCATAATGTCAATTGGCAATTGCTCAAATATCATCTTTATAGACAAATGGTATCTCATTTTCAGCTTTAGGGTCTGTTTGTTTGTTTGTTTTTTTTTTTTTTTTGGCAGATACTTACATTTTTTTTAAGCTTTTTTCTAATAAATTATTTATCAAGAAAAATAGATAAAAAAAAAGTTAGCTGTTCTCATCAAATAATCAAATAGATCAAATATAGATAAAATGTAGATGTAAATTGGATATATTTACATATATCATTTTAAAAAAAATACAAATACAGATGAAAAATAGATCATCCAAATAGACCTTTTTTTTTCTGCTTTTTCACAATCCTTGTTGGAGAATCTTAATTGGCTCACGGTGCCACTGGTGATACCACGACTAAATTGCCCATATAGAAATGCAATACTGAGAAATAGGAGGAAGAACTCCCTCACAAAAATATTAGTAACCATTCCTCTAAAGTAACATCGAAGAAGAATAAAAACAAAGAGAAAAAGTGCCATCGAATAGCATATTCAGTCGGGGAATAACTTTATCATTGTCTTATTTCAGTAAGAATTGACTGGTTGTTTCAAGCGTGGAATAGAAAGTCCACACACAATCTTTATTCTTCGGAATTTATTTTTCCCCACATATATATATATTCTCATTAATATCAAAGGTCATCCCAAAAATATTGATAATATATAAAACCACACTCAAATATCTAAATTATGTTTTTAATGGTTTGGAAATTTATTAACAAGTGCTTTTACCTACTCAAGACAAAGCTTCTAGATGTTGGTGAAAGGCTCGTGAAAATACAAAAAGGCATGGGCTTCAATAATGATGTTAAATTAAAATACACTTTAAAAGTTTGGGAAGGTAAATCCAACTATGTGCATAACATCTGACAAATAGTCTAAGATAAATTGCAATTTATTTATAAATTACAGTACCGCAGTTTTGTCTTTTCAAAGTAAAATACTGATTCATCTTAAAATTATATGAACACAATTCAAGAAAAAACAAAAAGGGGGTAAGGAAATGGCTATAATGTTTATACGAATGTTGAACGATTTGCAAAAGTTTGATTTAATTAAGTGATTGTCATGACTTTTTAACCAGTGTTTAACTCTTGTCACCGAGTAAACGAGTTTCACATGTACAAGTTATACCCAAAAAAAAAAAAAATAAAGTACGGACGGTGAGTTTGAGGTACAAGAAATGGAAGATAGAAGAAAACTAATAAGTTTTAAATCGGTTATATTATATGATGTTATTTTCTTGACAAGCTTCTGTCAATTTACAAAACTACCAAATTATATTCTCTCTCTTTGCACGCTATCAGGCTGCCTAACTAAACAACTCCATTGTCATAGATAAAAGACAATAAAAGAAGTTTAGTACTTACCTTTATGTTTTGAAGTTGAGGGACTTAGTTAATTTGCCACACACTCTTATTTTGATAAGAACATGAAAACTCGGTTTTACATTCTCAAATCTTTAAGTCTCATTGCTTTATATCACCTAACAAAATATATACCAAAAAGGAGGAGCAAAAACCCAACACCATATTACAGCAGGCGCATATACTGGTTCAAACACAACCACAAACTCATTTTAACTACCACATATACACCGGTTCAAAAAACAAACACAACCTCATCTTAACTACCACATATGCACCGGTTCAAAACACAAACACAAATACATTTAAACTAAGGTTTGTTTAGGTATCTGAATTTCATTTGTATGTTATATATATATATATATATATATATAATTTGCATATGTATTTTATCTATATCTTATCTATTTATGTGTAAATATACCTGTTTTTCATATGTATTTTGTTTTTTGAAAAATATGTGTTTGAAAATAATAAAAAAAAGATGTCAAAATGATTAAAAAAATTGAAACAAACTTACCCTAAATGTGACAAATAATCAATTTAGGTTATAGTTTTATTTAAGTGTAATAAACATTATCACCTCATGCTCCTAACTTTGGAGAAACTCAAATGCATATATACATAATATATATATATATATAATATGACGCATATTGCAAAGGGCTACTTATGCCAATGCTAACTAATAAATGTGAAAAGCTTATTTGATATCTGTAGAGGGTTATTCTTTATTGGGCCTTTAGCCCAATTTAATGCAATGGGCCAGTATTCGGGGCTAATGATAGGCTTGGAAGACCAAGTCCAATAAGAGATGTTGTAGGAAGATTTGACTGGTGGGCTAAAAAATGGGATAGTTGGACTGGTTTATTCCGCTCTTGGCCTAATTTGGTTTTCTTGTGCGTAAAAAATCGACTATAAAAATATCCGGGTAAATTTAGGTTTTGTTTGAATAAATAGGGCTTATGTGGACTAGAATAGGCCTTCATCCTTTTTATATTGAAAATGAGCTTCTTTTATATAATAAAAGCCATCAAGACCATTTCTAGCCCAACCCACTATTATTAAAAAGGAATCTTTAATATCAGCCGTCGGATCATTAGAAATGATTTAATGGTCACCAACAACACTAATCATGACCATTTGTTTGAAAGCTATCCAATGGCTAGTATCAATCTTCACTATCGATAAATAAGAGGTTCCTCCCATCCTTTAGATGTCATTATGCGTATTGCTAATATTGAGAGCAACACAAAAACTTTGCTGAAACATTTCCAAGAAAGGTCAAACCACTTATTTTGTGAAGAAAGAGTCAAGAACGATTGAATCTACTTGATTTGATCTTTTGTCACACTCGCTCACTTGAGAAACTAGGTTTGCTTGTTCTTCCTCTCACGTCTCTCCCTGTGATATTTGTATATGTGTCATCAATTTAAAACTTCTCTTGGATCGACCAACATGCTTATTACACGTGATCGGTCAGCTACATCGACCTCACCTTAAAATATCGATGGTAAAAACCATATATTTCCAATTTCATGATTGATATAAGACATCAAGCCACTAATTCATTGCATCCCCTTATAATGGCATCCCATAGAACTAATGTCGTAAGACTATAATTTTGTATTATAGGCTCAACCGTATCACATTTGCTAGTTAGTCTACAATCCACCTATCTACACATAATGTTTTATCTAACCTATATATCACATCACCTTAAATCGTTGCCCCTGTAATTAGCTAATAGTACCTAGCTTGTGACTTGCCTATTCGGTACACCTAATATAGTAGTAGACACAAGTAGGAAATAAGTATTACTATGGCAAGATTATCATTAGATTTATTATATTTTAATCCTACAAGAACAACAAAAATACATCAATACCATTACCCTCCTTTCGTTTTTTTTTTCCTCTTATGAAAACTATTACTTGATCCTTCATCACCATGATATAATAAACTATACAATATTGGTCTTACACCTATAGGTTATTCTTTTTATACATAAGATCATCTTAGTTCTAGTAAGTCTCTTAATAGTAAATTTTCAATGGGTAAATGTCACGTCTGGTACTTGAGCTTTTTTCAAATGTACAATTAACAATATAAAGTTTGAAGTAATAAATTATATATGTGATCAAAGTTTTTATGTACATTGATGCTACTTCAACTAACAAAGTTAACTTCATTTGCTGAACTGACACTCCTAGCGAATGGGTAAGTGACACATGTTAAGTAGCCAATAATAAAACTAGAAAATTAGATAGTCAAGCAGACGAATTAGCAAATACATTAAGACTTTGTTTGCCATGAAAGAATGAATTATGAAGATATGATTGTAAAAGGAAATAAAGTGGAGGGAATGACCACTAATGTTAAAATAATTTAACAATCTCCCACTTGGTCCATGTTACGACTTGATGATTCACTAACAATTAAGTGTGCACCATATTTAGAATGCATCAAGTCATAATTCTTGATTGAATTAAAATGACTGAATCATGGCGGTCACACACCATTTAACGATGTGATTCCTTCCATGTATTACAAGGTCATCATAATTCATGATAACTTAATTGAGGAATATTAAAACCTTTAAATCATTATTTCCAATTAGGCTACTAGTTATCTCATAACAATAATTGTATACAACTCGATGTAGATAACTAATAAGCAAGCAAAACCACAACTTTAACTGAATTCACAAATGTCATAACAATATGAGCAATACAACCATATGTATATATATACATATACATCAAATATCAAATCAATGAGGACCTATCTATAATGCCCATCCGTTCAACATGTCCAATAAATGTTTTTGGTGGCAAACCCTTAGTTAACGGATCCGCTATCATCAGGTCAGTACCGATATGCTCAATTGACACTCTTTGGTTTTGTACTTCTTCTTTAACAGACAAGTATTTCAAATCCATATGTTTCGCACCTTTAGAATACCTATCATTCTTAGAAAAGAAAACAGCTGCAGAATTATCACAATAGATTCTTAACGGCTTAGCTATACTGTCGACTAATCCAAGCCTTAAGACAAAGTTCCGCAACCACAATGCATGAATAGTGGCCTCAAAGCATGCCACAAATTCAGCCTCCATAGTGGAAGTAGCGATGACTGACTGCTTTCCACTCTTCCATGAAACTGCTCCTCCAGCCAACAGAAACATGTAACCAAATGTAGATTTCCTCGAGTCTACACATCCAGCATAATCTGAATCCGAATATCCTACTACTTCAAGATGATTTGATCTCCTATATGTAAGCATGTAGTCCTTGGTACCTTGTAAGTACCTAAGTACTTTCTTTGCAGCTTTCCAATGATCAAATCCTGGATTACTCTGATATCGGCCTAACATTCCTACAGCGAAACTTATGTCCGGCCGAGTGCATGTTTGTGCATACATCAAACTTCCAACCAGTGATGCATAGGGAATAGATTCCATTGATTTTCGTTCCAAGTCATTCTTTGGACATTGCAATTTACTGAACTTGTCCCCTTTCTGAATTGGAACTATTCCTGCAGAGCAATTTTCCATTCTAAATTTCTCTAACACTTTATTGATATAGCCTTTCTGAGACAATCCTAACAATCCTTGTGATCTATCACGGAATATCTCTATTCCTATCACATAAGATGCCTCACCCATATCTTTCATTTCAAAAGTTTCAGAGAGAAATTTCTTTACATCATGTAACAAACCCATGTCATTAGCAGCTAAAAGAATATCATCGACATATAACACCAATATAATAAACTTGCTCCCACTGACCTTCATATAGATACACCGATCAACGGTATTCTCTACAAAACCATATGACGTAATGGTATTATTAAACTTAATATACCATTGTCGGGAAGCTTGTTTTAATCCATATATCGATTTCTGTAACTTACACACCAAATTTTCATGCCTGTGGTTATAAAACCCTCAGGTTGGTCCATATAAACTTCCTCTTCTAAGTCACCATTCAAAAAGGCGGTCTTTACATCCATTTGGTGAAGCTCTAGATCATAATGAGCCACCAAAGCCATAATAATTCTTAAGGAGTCCTTCTTCGAAACTGGAGAGAAGGTCTCTTTATAGTCAATACCATCTTTCTGAGTATAACCTTTGGCAACAAGTCTGGCCTTGTATCTTTCGATGTTGCCTTTTGAGTCTCGCTTGGTCTTGAAGACCCATTTACAGCCAACTCGTTTTGATCCTTCAGGCAACTCTACTAACTCCCAGACTTGATTTACATCCATTGATTTCAACTCTTCCTTCATGGCATTGAACCACTTTTCAGAATCATTACATTCCATGGCTTGTCTAAATGAGATGGATCTTTATCAATGCTTAAGTCAGATTCTTGCTCAAGTGAGTAAACCACATAATCATTCGATATAGCTGGTCTTTTCTGTCTTGTAGACCTCCGTAATGCCATTTCTTGTGGTATCACTTGTTCATTTGTGACTTGCACATTGTCACTTGGTTCATCTCTAATATGTTCACTTTGTGTGTCTCGAACATCAATTTGTTGTCTTAGCATGTTGCGTGACTGTGATGCAACAAAAGGAACAACAACTTGAGTAGAAACACTGGGTGTAGGGGTCTCCTTTTGAAATTCTCTAATATCCACTTTTCGTGATTCCCCACTCCCACTGAATTGACCATTTTCAATGAACCGAGCATTACCAGACTCAACTATTCTTGTACTATGGTTAGGACAATAAAATCTGTACCCCTTTGATTTTTCAGGATAGCCGATGAAGTAACCACTAATGGTTCTTGCATCAAGCTTCTTTTCATGTGGATTATATATCCTTATTTCTGCTGGACAACCCCAAACATGAAGATGCCTTAAGCTGGGTTTCCTACCTGTCCATAGTTCATAAGGAGTCTTAGGGACTGCCTTACTAGGAACCCTGTTTAGCAGATATGCAGCAGTTTTTAATGCATGCATCCATAAGGATAAAGGTACAGTGCTGTAATTTAACATACTCCTAACCATATCCATAAGTGTGCGATTCCGCCTTTCAGCCACACCGTTTTGTTGCGGTGTACCAGGCATTGTATACTGTGCACATATGCCTCGACTTTCAAGGAATTTTGCAAATGGACCAGGACATTGTCCATTTTCATTGAATTTACCATAATATTCACCACCCCTGTCTGACCTCACTACTTTCACTTTTCTATCTAACTGCCTTTCAACTTCATTTACAAACACCTCTAGGATGTTCACTGATTGGGACTTTTCATGCAGTAGATACAAATAGCAATATCGTGAGTAGTCATCAATAAATGTGATGAAATATTTCTCACCACCCCATGTTGGAATGTCAAAAGGACCACAAATATCAGTGTGTATCAATTCAAGAAGTTCATTACTTCTTGTGGCAGGATTCTTTGATATGTGTCTAGTTTGCTTACCTTTTATGCAATCAACACATATATCCCAGTCAGTAAAATCCAATTGAGGTAAGATTTCACCTTTCACCAACCTCAATACCCTTTCTTTGGATATATGACCTAATCTTTGATGCCATAAGAAAGCAGAACTATCATTATGTGCATTACGTTTGTTACCTATACTATGCTCAACAAGAAACAGAGATTCAGCATACATAACATCAAGATTAAAACGATATAAATTATCAACTAAAGTACCAGATCCATAATAGTACGAATGTTATACAATGAAAATACACCGTTTCCAATCTTAAAGTTAAATCCTACTTCATCCAACTTTGCAACAGAAACTAAATTTCTAGCACATCATTCAGGAACATAGAGACACTTTTCTAGATCCAGGTACACCCGGTATCCAAAATCAA
Source organism: Combretum micranthum (assembly GCA_024138025.1). Classification (NCBI taxonomy): domain Eukaryota; kingdom Viridiplantae; phylum Streptophyta; class Magnoliopsida; order Myrtales; family Combretaceae; genus Combretum; species Combretum micranthum. The sequence goes on along the minus strand of JAMXBD010003660.1, from coordinate 44,840 downwards.
TCTGTACGTCCCGATTCCTTCTATTCGTGCCTTCATTCTGTTCCCCATATAAAGGAACTGTTCAGTTCCTCTTATGGGCTGGATCGAAAGGAATCCCTGCATAATATGTGACACATGAATAGTAGCTCCAGAGTCTAACCACCAAGTGTTATTAGGCACTTCAATAATGTTTGATTCAAAACATACTGATATACAGTACATACCTTTCTTTTCGAACCAAGCCTTTCTTTTTGGACAATCTTTCTTGAAGTGACCTCCACTAACTTTCATAGAGGTTTTGTTCTTCTTCTTATTCTTCTTATATGGTTTAGACTTGCTATTACCAGCATCATTATGAACAGTGAGATGAACAGAGTGATCCTTCATCTTCTTTAATCTCCCTTCTTCCTGAACTAGCATGGCCTTAATTTCCTGAAGGTTCCATTTTTCTTTAATGGTGTTGTAATTCACCTAGAATTGACCAAACTCAGGAGGAAGCGAGTTGATGATGAATTGAACCAAAAAGGACTCACTCACATCCATACCCATTGACTTTAGTTTTGCTGCTAGATTAGCCATACTTGTCACATGATCATGAATGGGTCGTGACCAATCAAATTTCTTGGTCGTCAACTCACTCATGAGGTTCCCCACAATAGACTTGTCAGCTATATCTGATTGTGAGTACTCTTTAATTTTCATCATAAATTCCCTTGCATTTTCAGTTTTAGGCATTGACGGCTTAACATTTTCAGCTATCGTCATTCGCATCAAGTTCAAACTCAGCCTATTAGACCGTTCCCAAGCCTCATAAAGAGACTTATCAGATTCAGTACTAGTCTCAGTTATGGCTGCAGGCTTTTCATTTGAAATAATTGCTAAGTCCAAATCCAAAATACCCAGTTGAAACTGGATTTGTTCGGACCATTCTGCATAGTTCAGCCCATTGAACTTGATCATTCCATTGCCCAAAGCGAATAAATTATTAGAAGCTGCAAACATAATCTAAATGTACACATTAATGCTTTGATTTAACTTAAATAGATTTAGATAAATGTAAACTTTAACTATGTATTTAAGGTCACCTTTGGGTGATACCTTAATGCATAACTTTTAATCAATAATGATGCTTGGATAAATATACTTTGACAGATCAATCAATCATACTTAAGTGAATATGTATGTTATCTTTGGATATACAATCATATTCACCCAGTATATCAATGAATCACTTTTAGTATCATTAATTATAGGCAATGATCCATCTTTGGATGATCTCCTAGCATTATAATTAATGATCACAATTGTTCATTTCAAACCTTTATATCATTTACTAGCATCACATGAACATGAACAATTGATAAAATAAAATTTTAATGTTTAAATTCTTTCAAGCTAGGCCACTTTGGTGACTAACAAGCTTTCATTACATTAAACATTGCTTTACACTAATATAATTTTAACAAAATCAAACTTTTCAATCATTAAAATCTCAATAATGCGGAAGATATGTCAGGAATATATGACATATATGCAAAATAAAATAAAAAATTTTCGGACATTCAACATCGGATAAATGCTGGCGAATATCCTTTCAATGCTGGCAGCATTGATACCAGCATTAAGAAAAAAGGATTCTGTTTTCCGAAGAAATATCAATTTTCGTTTCCTTTAGGTTGAATTGCGTCCAGGAAAACATCAATTCAAAATGCTTCCTTTTGTCTTTTCTGTTCCGAAAATATTAATTTCTAGAAAATCTAAGAAAATCCGGTTTCAATTCTTTCGTAAATTCCAAAAGGTAGGAATAATTTCCAGTTTCCGTCCGTTTTCAATTCTTTCGAAAATCCATGTCAAATTTTCCGTTTTTCGAAAATATCAATTTCCAGAAAACGTTCCATAAAATCCGTTTTCAATGTTCAGTTTCTGAAAACTCCAGTTTCCGAAATCTCCAAAACCTCGAGGAAGATTTCCAGTTTCCAAAATTTGTATTTTCTTTAATTTTCGTTTCCAATTTTCCGCGATTCGTTTTCCATTTCTTTCTATTCGTGGATCATACGGAAAAAGACGATTCCGTTTTCATGAAAACAAAAAACAAAAAAAAATGCTATTCCGAAGAATAAAGCCAAACTGGAAACACGTTGACGAAACTGGAATACAATTATACGAACAATATAATTACGATTCAGACAACAAATCAAGCAATATTCATACCCGCTCTGATACCAATTATTAGAAATTTTCTATGATTTTTCTTTACCGCAGGATCTTTTAATGAAATTGCAATAATCAATTACAAGTAATTTGATACATACCGTTGTCCATTGCTTTTGATTTCCAGTCGAAAGAAGAAAATCTGTCACGAACTTTGTCTTGATGATTTCTCCTACTCTACCTTTCTTCTTTTAGATTTTTCTTTGATGTGTAGAAAATTCTCTAATGAAAAAGATACGTTGTTTTCCTTTTTCTCTTCTATTATATTTAATTAGGGAGAGAGGAAGGATTTTAAATCCTATGACTTAAAATTACTAATATGCCCAAATGACCATCATATTAGGCCTTTACATTAAGTCATACTCTAAGTCACATGGACCACTAATGTTAAAATAATTTAACAATGTAATGTACTAGAATGCAATAGCGACAACCATGAGAGTATCGACACGCCAAGAATAAAAACATGCTAAAAATCCACAATTAATAATAAATACAATTTTCGACACCACACTTTGGCTTCACCAATTGTTATTGTAGAACAATGACAAACTGTAGAGTAAATCATAATCTAAACTGTCTAAAACACACTACAACAATTTATTACAACTTTCAGGGACTCCCAGCACAAAACTTGATCTCGTTCTCTAACTCACAACCAATAACACTTAATTTTTTTTTTCTAATTTTATTTAATATATATGTGTGTCCATATTATATATATGTTAGGTATAACCTAACATCTGTAAGTTTAACTCTACTTAGAGCAAAATCACATAAGATTATTAGAATGCCGTGTTAGTATCATTAGTACTTTTGTTTGTTAACCACAACTGAACATAGATTTTAGATCATTTTACTTAATCGAATATTAATTAAGTCAATGTAATTTTTTTTAAATAAGCAAATATGGTAAACACTATATTTACGTATCTAGGACAAACTTTACAGCATATCCTTATAATATTAAAAGATGTGTGCTGATTAGTATTCATAGTAACTTATATGTAACTTTTTACTACAATTCTTTTAATGCTTGGTGAGTCTTCACGTTTTCATAAACTTATTTCTTTTTAAATTTCTAGGATACTCTTGTACTTTAATGAAGGTATGTGATATTTATCAAGTTTTCACAATTAAATTAACCTTGCACTTACTTGGCTAGAATAAAATAAGGTTGAAAATTGATAATATTTTTTTTTTCTTATTTTACGATCGTGAATATTTCATAAAAAAAAAAAAAAAGACTCGTGTTCTATCAAATATAATAATTCCTCTAGTTATATATATATATATATATATATATATATAACTTCTTTATTTAATCTATATCACATGAAATACACATTTCTTGTAATAGAATTTGTTAAAAAGAAGAAAAGGGAATGACTATTCCGATAAAATGATAATACTATTCAACAAAAGCGTATTTAAAAAAAAAAGAAAAAGAAAACTTAGGAGATTTTGATGATAATGTAGCTTGTCATAAGTTCAACTTATTTATTCTTACGAGTAGGAAATTATTTTATTTAGGTTTAAGTAAAGGTCGAGGGTATCTCAACGGTCTCTTTATTTGTTGTTTGACAAAAGAAAAAACCTTTGTACAACAACAACTAGCTTAAAATTAGGCCTTAAAACGTCTAAAGTGGGCTTTATTTTAAAAACTAATTTCTACACAGTTTCTTGCAAAGACTGGTAGCCCAATTGATTGATGGGTGACTCGTGAGCGTTGAGCTCGTACATCGATCACCAAAGGAAGTTTTTTTTTTTTTAATTATTTTTTTAGGACTTTATAATAATTAATAATTTTGGAGTCTTTAAAGTTAAGGTTATATAGGATACCTAGAAAAACTGTATTTTAAAGTCGCATTTGGGTTTTTATCTGTTTTAGATTAGGGTTCCAACTAAAAACTAGGGTCTTTGTAATAAAGATTTTTTTCGTTTAATAATTGTTTCTCATAACAATCAAAAGAAATAAAAACTGAAAAACTTTTGAAAAAGGATCTATGAATGAATATAAAAAAAAAAAAATATAAAAGTGTTTTTCTTTCTTGTTGATAATTTTTTTTTTTTTAAATTTTCTTCATTCTTCCTCTTCTCCTTAAGCAAATCAATTTTTTATTTAGGTTTTAAATGCTAGAGTCTTTAGGCTTTTGGCTAGTGATTTTACTACAAATACAATGATCTACCTACTTAATTATTTCCTTTTATCCTTTCCACTTTGGTCCGTGGCAATTTAAGAAAAAAATTATTTATTTTTCAAAAGAGATTTTCTTCCTTTGTAATGAATTTGAAATAGATAAAAATTAAGGAAATTGGAGACATACTTGAATTAAACACCCCTGACCAAGTTGCACAAGCTTTTGAAGACTGATGTTGGTCTTCTTTTGCCCCCCCGGTTCCTTTGCGATGTAAAGAGGAATAGTACAGTATGGACCATTGCAATGCATAGAATCTAATAAGAGGCTCATTCGATTGTGGGATTTTTTTATCTTTATGGGATTTGTAATTTATTAATATCGGATTAGTATTGTATTTAGCGTTAGTTTGATTTGATCAGATAAAGTTTTTTTATTAATATCATATTTATATTGATTTAGTATCGATTCGATTTTTGTTGCATTCGTTGAAACGGGACTGTCCGCTACACTTATAAGGCGGCTAAATGATATTTCCTGTAATTATATTACATTACAAGGTGACATAAAATGGTGGGACGGGAGACATATTCGGCTGCATATTCTCATCCTTTTACCCATCAAATAGCCTTTCCACACCACAGCCGTTGGTGAGGCTGCTCCATCGCAATTAAAGATTTATTTATTGAACGACACATTACGATTTAAAAAAAAAAACTATCTCATCTCCCTCGTACTTCGTAATCAGTGATCATCGCTCGCACGCATCGAATCCGGTGGTTCTTTTCTTTTATTGGCATCACGTCGCCTCCACCACACCACTTCTCTCTCTATATTGTTTCTTATAAACTCTCGAACTGACATTATCTTTCCTCATTCCCTTTTCTTCCGTATTCTTCCAGACACTTCTTCTTTCACTTTTCCTTTTTCTCTCTGATTCACACTTCCTTTCTATCTTCTTCGGCAAATTCCAATGGCCGCTGCTGCTCTCAGCGCTTCCGACGCTCAGAAGCTCTCCAAGCTTCAATCTGCCGTCGCTTCGCTGCCTCAGATCAGGTTTCTCTCTGCTTGACTTAGCTCTAGTTATTATAGATTAGCTATTCGTTGCTGATTTTCTTGACCGAAATGATTCGATTCATCGGCATAAGTATGATATGTGCAGGAATTCGAGACAATGCGATTTCTGATTTAATTTGATTTTTTATTTTGATTCTATTTCGTTTTGGATTTGCAGTGAGAGTGAGAAAACCGGATTCATCAACCTCGTAGCTCGCTATCTCAGGTATAAATCAAGTTTCTTATGCATCGTTTTGTTCAAGATTTGAAGTCATGTGTACTGATTTTCATTGATGTTAGCTTTTAAAACAATGAGTTAATGGTTCTTTGAGGTCGGAATTCATTGCGGCATTTCTCGCTTATAGCATAAGCTGAATTTGTAAAGCGATCCACTGATCTTGCATTTTGAATATTGATAGCATATAAGATGAAATTTTATTCGTTCTCAGTCACGAATGATGTTCCTCAATGTGATGTATCATCAGAGTGGAGTATCTAGATCCAAAGGATGATCATTTGAATTACTTGCTTTGATGTAATTAGGATGAACTTCAGAGTGGATAATCTGGATCATAAGGATGATCATTAGAATTTGTTGTCTTGATCTCCTCTGGATGATCATCAGAGTGTAATATCTAGATCAAGAGTATGATCATTGAAGTTACTTGATTCAATTAAAATAGATCAAATGCTTCATCCGAATATATATATATGCGTGTGTGTGTGTGTGTGTGGATGTATGTATATATGTATGTAATTCTTTGGGAATTTTTTTGTCATGGTTGTAGTGGAGAAGCTCAGCATGTTGATTGGAGTAAGATCGCCACACCCACTGATGAAGTTGTGGTTCCATATGACACCTTAGCACCTACTTCTGAGGGTAATTTGTTTGCTTCATTATGATCTTGTTTCTTAAGCTGAAAAATCATGCATCTCTTATGGGTTGAACTGTTTGCTTTCTATTGGATCCTTGGACTAAACATAGGGTATCTCTTTTCAGATCCATCAGCAACAAAGAAACTCTTGGACAAACTAGTTGTGTTGAAGCTTAATGGAGGTTTGGGAACAACAATGGGTTGCACCGGTCCTAAGTATGTTGTTTATGTTGCGTGCCTATTGTTATGATATGTGTGCAGTTCTCCTCAATGCTACTGCATTTAGTATTATTTCTCTAAAGATATCAATGCTTAATTGGGTGTGTGAAGAATAAACTTAGAATCTATTTGAATCTTCTAACTTAAAAAGAAAAAAAATTGATGTTTGAATGCATTTAATCTAGGGAAGTGGGGGGAGATGACCCAACTGTATCTCTTCATTTCATTCTCATACTTCCTTTCTCATATACCCTAAACTTTAATACTGGATGGAGTTGGAGAAAAAGCTAGTGGGAAGTAAGAGTTCCCCCCCACCACCAACACTTTCTTTATCAATGAATCTTAAAATTTTGTAAGTACAATGGATTTTATCTTAAAGGAGAAAAAGGTTTCCTTTAGCCAAGTAGATATATTAGAATTCACGGGGAGGGTTGACAGATCCTGTTCCATTCCAATGGGAGAATAGCAATCACGTCATTTGGTATTAAGATAGAAATCTAGTCATTTTCTTTCATCCTTTTTTCCTCCTCATTCTTTCCATTCACAGCCTTTGCTTCTGAATTTCCAAATATGATGGTGCATATAATTGAAATTTCTATAATCTACTCACGTTTCTTCATTTATCACAGATCTGTTATTGAGGTTCGTGATGGATTGACATTTCTTGATCTTATTGTCATCCAAATTGAGGTGATACTTTATTCTTTCCTTTTATCCTTTATTTTTTATTCTCTCTTTTAGATTCTAACTTACTTGGTTTCTTTATTCAGAATCTGAACTCTAAATATGGATGCAATGTTCCACTGCTTCTGATGAACTCATTCAACACTCATGATGATACACTGAAGGTAGCAAACGAAGATCTTTCTATTGGCTTAAAGAAAAAAAAGAAGGAGAAGAAAGGGGGGGAAAAATACAATTCTTTCCTTGTATAATTTTCTGTGGATCATACTTAGAGATGACTGGTTGATTTTTAATGTAGATTGTGGAGAAATACTCAAAGTCAAACATTGAGATCCACACCTTCAATCAGGTTCGTTGTGTTGTCATTGACTTGTGGTCTCTAAGAAAAATTACGAAAATTGCCTTTCTTATTTAATGGCACTCCTTTTACTTTGATATTTGCAGAGCCAGTACCCTCGCTTGGTTATGGAAGACTTTATGCCATTGCCTAGCAAAGGACATACTGGAAAAGATGGCTGGTAAGATCTATATGGGGACACGCATGATTGTTGAATATTTATTGGTGACTATATGTTTGACTTTTAAACCTAATTCATTAATCATCTGGCAAAATTCCTAGAGATCTTGCTTTCTAATGTGAAACAAGTAACTTTTTTCTTTCTGGAAGTTTTCATATAGTAATTTTCAAGCAAAGTTTGTATGCTATAGTGAAAACATCTGAGACTTTGTTTAACAAAGCTTTTTGTAAATATGCATCCTTTAGATGTTTAATGCTGTATGCTGAAAAAACCTGTCTCAAATACTGGTCCTCATGCCTTCCGACCTTCCAGAGAACTTAAATTCAGCATAATACTTATCTGAATTATATTTGGCATAGGCAGGTCGATTAGACTTAAAAGGAGTACTCCCTTATTCTGGTTTTATGGTAGATGTTTCGTCTGTATGTCACAAAATCATTGCTCGTATTGGCTTAAGCTTCAAATGTTATCAGTATACCTTCACAATATGACTGTAATCAGCAGAAGCAAAAGATTAGTGGAAAAGTGTAAATTTCTCATTTGTTACTTTGTTTTGTTCTCTGGATGACTGAGAAAGCCTTGCAAAGAACGGGTCGCTTTCCTTATGCTCCTATTCCCTAATTATCTAACCTTTGCCTTTGCAGACATTTTATACTTTTATCATTCTATTCTGCAAAAGTGATTAGTATGTTTATCTTTCTTTTGTTGTCATTTAATGGTTTTTCATTGTGAAGGTATCCTCCTGGTCATGGAGATGTTTTTCCTGCTTTGATGAATAGTGGCAAACTTGATGCATTAATTTCTCAGGTTAGTTTAACTTGCAGTTAACTCATTGCTTAAATTTTTCTGTTTGATTATGCCAGATGTAGGGTCATTGTGATTTGCTCTTGTGGTTCACCTGTTAACAGGGCAAGGAATATGTGTTCATTGCCAACTCAGACAACTTGGGTGCCGTTGTTGATTTGAGTATCCTTCTTATATTTTTTCATTTTTCATTATATATAGGCCTCATTATGAATCAACTTACTTTTCTGTGTTATCACCTTTATTTCGAGATTTTTGATAGAATTGTATTGTCTGGAGATTCAGTATTCTTAGCATATTTTCACAGAGATCTTAAACCATTTGGTTGCAAATAAGAATGAATACTGTATGGAGGTAAGTATGGTGGTTGGGATTGGTTGAGATTTATGTAATTTAATGTTGTTTTTAAATATGCTTTCTATGATTCTTCAGGTCACTCCAAAGTCTTTGGCAGATGTGAAAGGTGGTACGCTCATCTCTTATGAAGGAAAAGTTCGGGTATGCAATCATGATTGTCTATACTGGATCACTGTTTACCTCTGTTCTTTGATCCTTTTGAGCTCCTCGATTATCTTACCTGTTTGTTTGACAAGTCATTCTGTGAAATTACATGGGTTCACATAAATCATCTAGAGATGTTTTGTTGCAGCTGGCTTACAATTCAATTGTTGCTGTTGGATGGATTTATTTTTTCCTTTCTGCATATAGTTTTTTATTTTAAGAATTATTTGACTAATTATGTGCTGTTTTACTAGTTCTCTACTCATGTAAAGGACTGATTGTAGGTATAATAAAGAAGAGAACAAAATAAATTGCTGTCTATCTAGTTGTTTTGTCTTTTAACTGTTTGAATGTGTTTTGACTTACACATTCAAGATTTGAGAACAAGCTAAATTAATTATATCTGTTAGATAGGTGGGGTTTGTACGATCTATATTTCGAAATCTTTCATCATTGTGGGCTCAGATGTTACTTACTGCCCATTAATTTGTGGGACAAATTAGGTGAGAAGTCTTGGTACTTCAGGAATCAAAGCAAAGACACCCTCTTTGGTGTCATGTTAAATCCACATCAGGCTCATACAGAAGCTAACTGTGGTTATAAGTTAGCAGGCCAGAAGTTAAGCTAAAATTGATGCAATCATTCAATGTACACTGGATCTTTAACTTCTAAGTTGAAACTCTCTGCATATATGCTTGATGAGCCAAGTCTGTCTTTTTCATCTTATATCTCATCTATTGGCTTTTTTCTCTCTCTCTCTCTCTCTCTAAACTGTCAAATTCTCTCTTGTTATGTTACTCTTTGAGTCTGCTGCTTGTGTGATGTGGGATTAATAGTGACTAACATATTGCTATAGATCTTCATACAACACTAACTGCCTTATTTCTCCGCTTATGTACTGCAGCTCCTGGAAATTGCTCAGGTCCCTGATGAACATGTAAGTCACTCTTCCTTCTTGCTTGCACTTTGTTAGTTTTTCATTTCTTTCAATATATAACAAAAGTTAGGGAGTAAATAGAAGTTTAGGTCGAGGCACCAATTAGGATAAATATCCTGTATATGTGTTATAATATTATGTGTATGGCTTCTTGGTAAAAGCCCATATATAATTGATGTTCTGTATCAATAATCATTGCACAAAAGCAACTAGTGCTACTGATCTTCAGTGCTTATTTTCAATGTGTTGTACTTGTTGGACACATCCTGTTCTGGGCTGTATACTATGCTTTCCTTCAGTCTTGCCTCGCATATTATTGTCTTTGAGTGGTTCATGCCTCAGATAAGGTAAAATTTTACGTTTCAATGCCAGTATTCTGGTGCTCTATGCTCAAAAACTAACCTAATTATTTAATTAATTTAAAAAATGTCTAATTTTTGGATTGTTAAATTTTTATTTATTCCCGGATAAGTATGGTTTGATTTGGTCAGTTTTATGAATAAAATTATCAGTTTTTCATTATATCATATTTGTATAGGCTAGTATTGGTTTGGTTTGAAAACGAAACCAAATGATATCCAAATAGGCTTAGTGAATTTAGTTGTTCTTTTTCTAATAATATTCTTAGGATGCTTATAGATTGATGCTTCACATATTTTTATTAATTAATTAACTTATTTATATTTTTATTTTTTGGGGTACAGGTCAATGAATTCAAGTCAATAGAGAAATTCAAAATTTTCAACACAAACAATTTGTAAGTGAGATTGCTTTATTTGTCCGTTCTGCTACATAGTACATGCTAACATACTTGCACAGGTGGGCGAACTTGAAGGCAATTAGAAGACTTGTGCAAGCAAATGCTCTCAAGATGGAGATCATTCCCAACCCAAAGGTATGTTCTGCTTTCTGAAGTGGTTATCTTGGTTTTTAACATTACTTGATGAACGCAGACATCTTGTTTTACCCAAAAAATTGAGACATCTCATATTAGGTGCTTGCTTCTTCAGGAAGTTGATGGAATCAAAGTTCTTCAATTGGAAACTGCAGCTGGTGCAGCTATCAAGGTATTGTCTTTCTAAAAGTTGTTACCTAGGATGTGTTTGGCTGTAAAAATGTGATTCCTCTGACGTCAAGCTTAATTCCTGTCCTCAGTTCTTTGATAATGCTATTGGAATCAATGTACCTCGCTCGGTTTCTTCCAGTGAAAGCAACTTCAGATCTTCTACTTGTCCAGGTTGCTTTTATTGCCCCCTTCTTTCTTCCTTCCTTCCTTCCTGAGTTTGTTGTTGAAATTTCCTAATACATCTACTTTGTAAAATGTGATGATGATGTTAATTGAAACCTTCTTCTGCAGTCGGATCTGTATACTCTAGTTGATGGATTTGTTAACCGCAACCAAGCTAGAACCAATCCAGCTAATCCTTCTATTGAATTGGGACCTGATTCAAGAAGGTAAAAGTTTTTCTCTTGTTAGTATTTCCATCAGTTGGCAATCTTTCCAGTCATTGACTAATTGATTATACACAGGTTGGCAACTTCTTGAGTCAAGATTCAATCAATTCCTAGCATTGTTGCACTTGATCCTAAGGTATCTGTGATGTATGGTTTGGTGCTGGTGTCACTCTAAGGTACATTTTGAGAACTCTGCAGTTAGACAATCTCGTGTAATTCTGTTTTCTTCTTTTCCATGGTGGTTTACCTGTGTAATTTGTCTTAAACATATGTGTATGTGGCCTTGCGTAGGGTTTTTTGATTTCCAATAGGTCTCTGCAATTACCTGACAGACTTGTGCAAATGACGGTAACTAGATCAGATGTGGCAATTTTTGTGAGGTTTTTATCATCTGAGTCTAGTTGATTAGTTTGTTTACAAACAAAATAACTTGAAACCCCACTGACAATCAACATGTTTAGGAAGTGTCCCCAGGCTCTTGAGCTTGCTTACTCTAGCTGGTCATATCTTTGTCATTGTAAATTTATTTATTTATTTTATTATTATTTTTTTTTGGGGGTGAGAGGCTCGGGGCGGGGGGGGGGGGGGGGGGGGGGGGGGGGGGGGGGGGGGGGGAGGGGGGGGGGGGGGTGGGGGGGGGGGATCTTGTTTGTTGGTGTGAGGGTTTGCATGCTTTGTATTTACTCTGACAAGGACCTTGCTTATAGGGTAAAAGTGACCATCGTGGCAAAAACCGGTGTTAAACTGGAAATTCCTGATGGAGCTGTTCTGGAAAACAAGGTACACGATCGAGTCATGCTTAAAATCTGCAATTAAAAAGATGGTGCATTTTAACTGATTATACATTTCATCTAAGCAGGATTAAACGGCCCGGGACCTGTAAGGAAATGCTTCATCGTTCAGATGTGTATTTAGCATTTTGCGAATGAGATCCTGAGATATGTGTAATGCTTTATATGTTCTGATAGGAATAAAAAGACACCCTTGTTTGTAGTTTTTGAATGGGGAAGTCCAAGGAGAGACCGGGGTTTTCATCTCTGACCAGAAGGAATATGAAAAGTTTTGTGATATAACAAGGCGTTATTCGCCAAGTGTTTTGGTTGTGGTTTGTTCACCTATAAACTTTTCAAGGCATTTATAACAGGTATGGGGGTGGCAACTGGCAAGGAGTTGAAATTTGCGAATCCACTGTACCTATTAGGAAAATAAGTTTTAATATAATGGCTAGCTTTAAAGTATTCGAGCAAACTAGTGTAGTCCATGTCTTTTGGTCCTCCTAGTCCTATCGGAACTGTTCTGTCTAAAATTTTACTAACAAATTGATTATAAATAATTTAATATTAAAAAAAATACTGAGAGTTTTTGGAATTAATCTGAACCATTCCCACTTTGAAATTACTTAATCAAATAGATGAATCTATTATTATATACCAAAGAAATCACATTAAAGCAATTTTGATGATTATAAGAGGTGAAGATCATTTGGTGCAATTTTATTTTTTATTTTCTCAATTAATCATTTCAAATTTAATTTATTTTCTACAAATTTTTTTTAACTTGTTTCTATTTATAAACTAAGTTCATTATAAAAAGAGGTATATTTTAAGTATATAATATTACAAGGACTAACACCAATTACTTCCATTAGCTAATGTGACATGTTCAACCAATAAGAACGTAGCTCAATTAAGTTGATTGTGCTAAGTCCACAATTATGTCATGACATTTTCTTTTCAATCATGGACTTACCAATTGCAACTTATATATAAGACCTAGAGTGTGTTTGGATGGTCTGTTTTTCATTTGTATCTGTATCTTTTTCAAAATAATATGTGTAAATGTCTAATTTTATATTTATATTTATCATAATTTGATCTTTTAATGAGAACTCCTAATGTTTTTTTTATCTGTATCTAATTTTTTATAAATAATTTGTTAGAAAAAAAAGTTTTAAAAAAATATCTGTATCTATAATCTGCCAATAAATAAATGACCCCAAGCTATTAGAGCTCCTCTAAATTCACCAAACTTCTTCCTTTTAAATGAATGCATCAACTCAAGTTATCTACCGACATCGAAATCTTCTTTATATATTTAGGATGAATGAGCCAAGTCACTTGGTGAGGCCTCAAACTATCAAAACCGTGATAATCCATCAACATTAGTTCGAGAAAAGGAGGAGCAGCGCGAGCCTTAGATGCATAACCATCTCTAGTTGTGCCTTCAATGAGGAAAGATTTTAGAATATCCTTACAACTTATGTTTTTGTCCAAGCACTAATAGAAGACTAACATAGAATCATAAAATCCAGAAACAACAAAATCGATGAGGTAAATGCTAAAAGACATAATGAGGCATACTCCATTTTGAGAGAGAAAAAATAGAGGTGGAAGTTTGTCTGTGATTGTTTTTACAGCACCCTTAAGCGTCGTCGTTCATATTCTTGTCATTATTTCAATTATTCAACTATCGTATAATATCAGCATACTGTTATTTTTTTTTTTTATTATAAATGATGAAATGTAAATGAAAATAATCTAAATCTGAAAAGGAAGCATATATAAAGTTTAACAGCATCATTGTCTTAACCATGCAAAGAACTATGATTCGGACGAAAAGCATCGAGTTCATACCTATATGTTTATCAATTGCTCTAACTTTGAATGCTGTTATTTGGCTTCTTTATGATGCAACAGCTAAGGACTTGCATATCGTAGTAAGCTAGCCAACTCTTATTTATTTATTTATTATTTTTTTGCTTCCTTCTCAATAGTATGGAGACGAAAGATGATTTCATTTATGAACATACGTATAACATTTGTGATGTTTTCATTACAAAAATTTAATTAAGAATGTTGGAAAATGAGAAAAAAGCAATGATAGTAAGGGATGTAACCGGGTTGGGTTTCAGACGGATCATATGAACTCGAAACTTAACTCGCTATCCTATAGGGTTTTGATACTATATCCAAACTTACATTACAGGATTTGATTTACAACCGTGAATTTGACTCTATAATCTTTTAACTCTTTTTTTTTTCAACCTGTTATCAAATTTTAATGATAAATTTAAGAAAAGTCGGTGCTTCTTGCACATATTTCTTATACATTCAAAAAATGAAAAAGATTCATGTGAAATTGATAGAAAATGTTGCAGAACATATTCATTATCAATATTTAAACACATAAATATATTATTTTTTTATCGTATATTATCTTAAAAACATGGTTAACTTAATATCCTACTAGGACTAAAATACGAGAAAAGATTCAGTAGGTATTACACGTCACGTGTAATATACACGTGGTGTGTAACTTCTAATGAAATTCTAACACGTGGATATGTGGGTGGTGGTTATATTGAAAACCATCCACTACATTATCCATGTGCTACCATATAATTGGGAGTTACACACCACGTATATATCCACGTGGTGTGTAATACCCACCCAATATTTTTCCCTAAAATACAATAGACTAGTAATAATATTGATCTCCACAGCATACATGACTTCAACAAAATTTAATAAAAAGTTCTTAAATCCATAACTAGTTTAGTAGACATAAAAAAAAAAAATCATTGGGAAGTAAAAAAGATGGTAATTTCTTTATGTCTTCTTTCCTCTCTTTGCCCCTTTAGTAATAGTTTATTTTACTTATTTTTTAAAATTATAATACCGATTAGCAGGTATTTATCAAGTTTGTTATATGATCCAAATCCGAACCTATAATCCTATAGGATTTTTACTATATATCCAAACTTGACCATAAAACCGTTTTTAGTGGATCAGGTGGGTCGGAAACCCTATAAAACCCTACCCATTACATCTCTAATGATGATAGAGCAAAGGATTTATTCTAAAATAATTAATGTATTTAATAGTTAATTCTCTCTAGATGAGTAGCTATAGTTTTATGATGGTAATTAATGCAACATTTAGTTTTCGAGCTTGAGAAATACATTTCAATTGAAGATGTCAACGGAATACATGTGAGTAAGAGCATGTGGGTAGGTGGTGGATTTGATGAAGAAGATGATCATTGCCCCACATGATAAATTCTTTAAGACATTGTTCCGTATATAAGATAAATATAAAGAGCCCATTGTTGAAGTAATTAATACCATAATAAAGTGTACCCTTGGTGCATTACGTTTGATGGGCCTATGTGTTTGGGCTTGTTAGATGTTAGTAATTTCTTTTATCTTAATAATTAATTAAAAAATAAAATTCACATACTAAATAAATCTATCTTAATTGTATATAAAGTAAATTTGCCAATTTCTCTACTTTGTTTTCTTGACAATCTACAATCTCTCTTTCTTAGGGTTGTAAATTAATAGGGCTAAGTCAAGCTTTTCAAAGCTTGGACTTGACCCACTTAACAAATTAATGAGCTTAAACTAAGTTGAACTTTTAATGAGCCTGAAAAGTGTAGACTTAAGCTAGAGCTCATTAAACGTCCATGGGCATTTCAAAGCTTGGATTTCTATAAGCACATGGCATCAAGATTGTCAAACTCGTGATTGTATGTAAAATCGCCAAGGGGTCAGTAGAATCAAAACGTGAAATTGAAACGTAGAAACGTAGGTTTCTACAACCTTTATGAAATAGCTTTAAAAAAGTATAAACATGCTTATAAAAGATATAGAAAACTTAGAACACATAATGGATGTAAAAAAAAAAAAAAAATAAAGAAATTAAGTTCTTTTTTTCATAATAACTTTTAATCCATGATATAACATATATATATATATATATATATATAAGAGAATAGAGTTAAAATTAATTTATCTTCTATTGTTTTGTTTGAAATAAGTGATAAATTGAAAGAGAATAAAATTTTTCAACTTATTAAATGCTTAATTATATAATGAATAAATAAGTTTTCTTCTAAATTTTATAGCTATAACTTGACTTGAATGAATTCTATAAATGCAAAATAGGGGTTTTGAGTGGAGGGAGAAAAAAAGATAGAGAGAGTGTGTGAAACCAAAAACAACAACAAGAGACATACATCATCTTAATTCATAATCGTTGATGAGATTGTAAACACATAGTTGTATTTTTTTATATTTTAGCTTATTTGACTCAAGTAGGTAGAATCAATAAATTTGATTAAAATCATAAGATTCCACCAAGTTTATATGTAGACCTGGTTGAAATCGTAAGATTCTATCAAAAAATGATTCCACCCACGAGTCAACTTGGAAGAGCCTAGTAAAATCGTAAACTCATAGGATCGTATAGGTAAAATTGTGATTTTGACCACTATGCATGGCATGGATGATAATCATCAGATCATCTTAGTTATTGATGGATGAGATTGAGTCAACTCAATCCATGGATATCTTGAATGAGTTCCACATGGGCAAAGACCAATAGCTTTTCTACGACGTGCATGGGCCTACTTGAGAGAAGTTAAATGTGGCAGACCAATCTAATGATCCTATTCTAAGTCCATCAAGCCCAATCTCCGTAAGTCATCCCAATAACTTAATCAGACTCGCTAGGCCTATCACTTATCTCATGGGTCAAGCCTAAATATAAATAAAAATATTTATATTTTAAGCCCATTTAGATATAATTATACCAATATATTAATGCAAATAATAAATGTAATTAAATTATATTATAAAAATCCGTTCATGAGTTTATTCCCGAGGCGGCTAGTGAACCTGAACAAGGTTCATTTATTAATGAGCTTGAGCTGAGACAAGCCTAGAATGAATCGAGTTTGGGTTTTGTTTTTAGTTATCATTTCATGATTTTTTTAAAGGTTTTTGAATTCAAAGTTTCAATCATTATATATGACTTCTATAGCTTTTTCAAATTTCCACTTCCATATTTGCTTCTTAGTTATGTTATAAATTAAGCCATAAGGCTAGTTTAGTTTTATTGTTCAAGTAAAATTATAATAAAATACACAAATTATGATTTTCCCTATACTTTATCTTTTTTGTTTATCTTATTTTGTAAAATGAATTTTTAAATGACATAAAATATTATAATTATAATTTACATCGCCACATCTCCTTAACAATGCCATATTTTTTTAAAGTGGGGTGTTTGTGTTATTATGAAAATTTATAAGCGTGGTTTTTGTAATTTACCATAATCAATTATCCAACAATTAATTGATTCGTTGTTTATCTTTCACTTGGTTGAATGGGGAAGGCTAATGGTCCTGACGTAGCATCCTTGATGGGTATGTGATAGTGTGTACTAAATGGAGTCATATACTAAGGTAGCGTTTGATTGTGTAATTTTTATGGTATTAGTATGGATAACTGTTATTGTACCATACTTGGTTTACAAAATATATATGAGACTAGACAAAACGCTCTCTATGACATGACAAAACTTAAAAATTTTGTCTCTCATATTTCATGGTATAAAAATATTTGAACTGAACAAAATAAAATCTCTTAATAAGAATTTTGTATAGTATCGGTCTAGTACCATACACACCAAAAATAGTACAAGAGAATTGTATTATCGAGTACTTCTTGTTCTGTGATGTCTATCCCTTCTTCTCCTGTCTAGCTCTTATAACTAAACACTACTTGAGAGTATATTATAGATTTAAGTTGATTTATAGACTTTTCAATATTAATGAGTACCCATCATGGTGTTTGTGTGTGTGTGTAAGATATATAACATCATATATTTGTAATAAATATATGTATGTATGGCTTTGGATAGTAAGTTACCTCTATCCTAATTTGTATGCCTAAATTTCAAGAGAATAAATAGTTGGTTGTTTGCATTAAAAATGTTAAGTATGCATGTATTTTGATGCTTTTGATATTCACATGTGGTTACAATATTTAACATCTAGATTTGACTTATTGCTTTATATTCAATTGTTTTTAGGTGCAAGTGAAGATATGACGTATATGATATTTCAAGATGTGATTTATATGTGGACTATAAGGAGGATACTAATGTGGGTGAATAGTATAGAGTAGACATTGGTATGGTTTGGTTTTGAATCGATGCAGATGTTTAGTATGGAGACCAATGAGATGCATTTTCTATATTTAGTTTTGAGGATCCTCTGTTAATTGTTATTATTTGGGATTATTTAATATTTAGACATGAGCCCTATCAATATGTATTGTTCATGTAGTTGTATTTGTGGGGACTCTATAAGCCACTTGTGACGTTATGGTGATGATTTTATGTGGGGCTGTCATTTTTATGGATTCCATGTGGTTATGGTAAATGTAGGTTAAGTGATATGTTCCTTAATTATGGTTATTAGTTTATTCTATATTTAATGTGTATATATCAACTATCTACATAAATATTTGGGCACCATTGAGTCCCAGGGGTTTTATAATCTGTTTCTATTTAGAATGTAAAATGATAACAGGTCTTTGACAATAATTTGGTGATAGACTAAAAGAGCATGCTGTTATTTCTTGTGCATACCTATTTACTTTGAAAAATACATAATGAGTATTGAAAAAAAATGATTCTTTTTAGAATCTTAACAAAACAAACACGAATAATCTCTATTTATATTCTTTCAATTTCCATCAATTTACTTCCTTCAGATACCACTGTGAATGGTTGGGATTGTAATACAATTCATGATGTCACAATGATGTCATGGGTAGCTTAAAAATTGAAGAAAATGTAAAAAGCAACTTAAATTTTTACCTTCGTACAAATATATTCCCTAAATTTTTAAATGTTGTAAATACATCCCTCAACTTTGATAAATGGCAAATAACCTTCATAAGTTGAAAATGATACTCCAAATTTTGACCTTGATGCAAAAATAACCCTATGATATATCTAAGTATACTTGAACCCCTGCAAACCTTGATTTCGGTGTACATTTATAGAATTGAAAAAACAAATACTCTTTATCTTCGTAGTTTATTAAGGTTTGAGATTTTCTGCATCATTTTAAAGTTTATAAGGTATATGCATATTCAGGTCAAACTTTTGGAGGTTTATTTGTAGTTTCACCTTATAAATTTATATAATTTTAGTTATTTATTTCTAAATCTATGGAGATGGAGAGGATTCCATGGAGAGCATTCATCTTCCTTAACAAATGGATCTTTTTTTACACAAATCATCAAGAGCAACTTAGAATAATATAATATGATAATTGTATGTACTTGTGTATAATCCATATTTATACATACCATTGTACAAGATTACACATTTATCATTCACATATCACATATTTATGCTATTGATCATAGAAGAAATCTTACATATTGATAGAGCTAAACCCAGGTACAATATAGTTATACATAGTTGATATCACATGTCTTGTGCTATGTATAAAAAAAAAAAATAGCCATGATTCTTAGCCAAGCCAAAAGGAAATGTGGCAACTTTAAGTAGGCTCATAACTTCAATTATATTCAATTTTGATATAATGAACAAAACCAAAGTTCAACAACACTTATAACACTTTAGCAAATGTGAACCAAATTTAAATTGTGACCAACAACATATAACCAATCAAAACTTAATCATGTGTGCTATCGGAATTGAGACCTCTTTTTATATTTTGAGCTATGGAGCTAATAAGAGTATCCGCACTAGCGATAGATTTTGCATTCACCTGTTCAGATGACAGCGAACCACTTGCTAGTATTTGAATAGCGACTGTAAGCAGTGAACCCATAGGTTGATCATGACAACCACCATCACCAGTTACTGTAAAACCAGATGGAAGGAGCAGTATGTTTGAAGTATCCTCTCCGGTCATGATAATATTGATGGATGGTATATCTAATGGAGCATATACTATAAGGGCACCCATATTGTCCATGCAACTTTCTTGAAGAATAAACATGCTGGTCTCAGTTGTAACAGTTGGCTGTTTCACCAAGTAATGATCAAAATTAGATTTACTAAATCTTCAAAAATATTGTAAAATGTGTTTTACAAAACTTGTTTTCCGCAGCATTTTTGTACTTTAGTTATAATCAAATTTATAAGATTTCCAAATATGTTGTAGCTTTCATATTATAAGTTACCTCTACAACCCATTGTCACTTGCCACTATAATTCAAGGTGTATCTCTTGCTATGCTTACTAAGACAACTTTAGGTTATGGTCCTTTAAAATTACTTTCGGCTAAATTACATAAAAAAGTGTCAGTATTTCGAGGTAAATTTATTTATTGTTTCAACATTTCAAAAATTGAGTAAAAAGAGGTATCAGCATTTCATAAAGTTCATTTAAAGTATCAAGATGTGAATGATATTTTTTTATCAACTTTCCTTAATTTTTTCTCAATGGATATCTCATTTAACTCATTTTGCAAAATGTTGATTCTTCTTTTTAATTATTTGAAAGGTTAATATTTACCTAATTCATTTATCTAAAGTTTCTTAAAGTTACAATTGAAAATACATACAACACTAATTACATCAAATATTGAAAAGGGTTTGGAAACGTTTGTTTTAGCAAAGTAGTAGCGTAAGTCAACAAATTCTAGAATAGTTATTGTAACTGAATCAACCATCACATACAATTTTATTTTGTAAATTATGAGCTTGCAAATAAACATTACCTAATTAAGAAAAATACTAGTTTTTGAAATTTAGTGATATATGTATACAAAAATAGTTTATTTTAGGATTTACCTTGATTATAGATATAAAGTTTCCAGGTTGATTTGAAATGTTGATAGTGGCTATTTGCTGTACTGCTTTTCCGCCAAGTAGTACATCCCACTAAAAAAAAAAGGAGGAAGATAATTTTTTTTCACCGTTAATTTAGTCTATTATTATATAATTTTGTACTTTAAGATTAATTGAGAATTTGATTATTGTACCTGATAGCGAGTGCTTTCATCTATTAGAAAACGATAGACAACATTAGGTGGAAGTGAAAACCTTAGAGAGACAGCAGCACTGATGATTATGCCATTGGGTTGGCCAGGTTCTGTGCTTTTAGAAAGGGATACCCGTACTCCGCTATTGTCCAAATCAGATGAACAAGGAAAGTACATTTTAACAGGCATGATAAGGTTAGAGCAAAAGCTCTTGACCATCCTATGTGAAAGCTTCATAATGTTTCTCTTCGCTTCAGAGAGATTAATCGCTGGAGAAATGCAAAGAGTATGTCTTGTATAATCAGTGAGCGAATATGAAATATAGCTTAACCATATGAAGAGCTTGCTTGAGTATTTGATGTAATATAATGTTTACATTGGTAAAATTTTGTCAAACTAATCTCAAAAAGTTATGGCTACTAATGTTTTTTACTATTTAAGAAGCAATGAAACATTATTCTTGCGGTCAATAAGTGGTGGTGGTAATAGATAAAAGCCGATAACATTAATAAAAAATAACAAAAATAATTTCTTTTGTTTTTCTTTGTAAAATAGAAATCATCGTTCAATTAATATATGTAGTTGATTGTTAAATGCTACTAGTGGTTGTTAAGATTATGATTTTACTATTCATTATATTATATAGAAGCAGTAGAATAGTATAAAATTGTGCAAAACGAATAAAATCATAAATGTGTAGAATCATATACCTAAAATTCATAATTTTTTTATCTGTACCTAAAAAAATTTGTATCCATTTTAATTAAAAAAAATATATAAAATCATAAACTTGAAGAATTATATATTTAGCTTGCAACATAAGTACAACTGTCCGCTGGTTGTTGATGCTATATTGCCTCAACCATCACCTACTTTCTAAAGCCGCGAGTTATAGCAATATTTTGAGATTACTTTAATAATATTTGACAATATTAAAGTTATAGAAAATGCGAAAAAGAACAGTTAGATTATATTTCCCACAAACAAACATGCTCGGGGTAAAAGTTGGTGTAGAAGTACCTCTGTCGTAATTAAGAGGGGGAAGATTTGAAAAGAAGGAATTTTTGCGTCTTTCACCCATCCTTTGAAGAGCACTTGTCCATCTTTCTGCACCATAAGCAAAGCCACCAGCTATTGCTTTCCTATAAAGTCTATGAATTTGAGTTTTATCATCGACTTCTACATGTTCCACCCAGGTCACCTGTTATACATGAGAAGAATCTTGATTTTCCAACTAAACATGAAAATAAATTGCTATTATACGAAGTAAAAATTAGCACTACATCAATACACATTTGTATGTTTCGTTCCTAATTTATCCCAGAAGTATTATTCAATCATGCCATCAATA
This sequence comes from Combretum micranthum, assembly GCA_024138025.1. Classification (NCBI taxonomy): domain Eukaryota; kingdom Viridiplantae; phylum Streptophyta; class Magnoliopsida; order Myrtales; family Combretaceae; genus Combretum; species Combretum micranthum. Next base: position 22,299 of record JAMXBD010003660.1, on the reverse strand, counting down.
TATCATATTCTCGTTTATCTATATATACCATTTTTTAAGTTGAGTAATATAGGACGTTAAATAAAAAGTTACACTAGATTTATCACACGTAAACTTATAAATTTTGTAATTATGAGGTTCAAGATTTGAGTTTTAGTGCATCATTTTGATTGTATTTAATTGAATGATTCAGCTAATCTATGATAATCATCCTTAATGCTAATAGATTCTTTTCTTTGAATAATAGCAGAAGGCATCGAGTTATATGTGAAAAGAATGGGGGCGATGGTACTCACTTTAGATAAACGGCCATTTGGCATCTTTTGAATCATGCATCCAGAAGGAAGCCTCCATGAACGGGAAGCAAGAATGTTCTCATTGTTAAAATCATATGACACATCCACAACAATCCACACGCCTGCCTCAATTTGTTGGCAATAGCGAAGAAAGTAGAATTCCCGAGGGCAACTAGAGGGGAAAGGATGTGCATTTCTGCGTACATCTGAACCATTTCTTGTTAGATTTATCGAGTGGGTATATTAGGATAAGAAAGAAGGTACAATACATAGACAATCATAACTTACCAGCTGTACATGACCACTTTGTTGTCCTAAAGTCTCACTTTCAAACCTTAGGACAGTCCTTGCTGTTCTAACAATTGTGCAAAAGATATCCATCCATTGATCCTGGTTATGATGCCATTGGTAAGTCGCTTAATGTACTTACTTCTTGATAATTTAAATCATAAATCATGAGGAATACAAGAGATAAATAATGACAACATGATTATAGAATAACCTAAAAGAGCTGATTGTAGAAATAGTAAATGTCATATTTTATATTCGAAGTTGGTCATTTATATAATTGACTATCCAAAGTTTATAAGGGTTAATTATTAACTTAAAAATTTTTAATATCATTTATAGCAGTGTAGACTAATTCCATTTAGTAATTTATTGAAAAAGGGATTAAAATTTAAGCGATTAATTACAAAAAAAAAGAGTATAAATTTAATATATCAAATTGATATTTTTAAATTTTAAGTAATTAATTATACAAATGTAAATGTTAAGTACTAAATGTTTACCTTGTAAATACATTCAAAACTATTATTCATACTCACATTGATGATATAAACTCCAAGAGTATGCATATACTTTATAACTTTTGATAATATGCAGTTTCCACCCCCAAACTATGGTTGATATATATACCAATATCATACCCAAAATATTAAAATATACTGAAGATTTTGGGGGCTGTAGAAATAATGATTTGGGAGATAAGTTCATATTCTCAAAAGTTATGAAACTGTGACGACATGTTTTTTTATGATGTCTACTTTCACTTACTAGTAATCTTAGGGCCTAGGAGTATATTTCCAAAATTTTCAAAGCAATCCATATCACTCACCGGGTCTAGCATCATACCAACCAAATCAACAGCATTTATATCCACATCGGTTGAATCCTTTGAGGACTCAATTCGAGCATCAGGGTTTTTAAAATGAGTAGCCCTTGAAAACATCGCTTCATAGTTTTCGATTAGTGTATATTTTCCGCAAGCGGACTTGGTCCACAAAGGTTCATCCACTTGCAAGAGCTTAACCAGTTCCCTTAGGGCTTCAACAGCAGTTTTAACCATAGAGTCTTTAGCTGTTTCCAGCATTCCCCTTGTCCGCTGAGCCAATGATGGAGGGTTTGAAGGGAAGACACTGGTGTTGTCACCAAGATCTATCAAAGAAGTTTTGCTTCCTTGGTTTCTCAGACACTCTAATGATGACACATCCAATGTTGAACCAACATAAGGTTTCGATAGCCCATCTATTTGCGAAACTGCCTTGCCCAATTTCTTGGTCAGAGTTGCGCATAATCTGTCATACTGCAACATAAAAGACATTTGTAGTAAAAACATGTGTCAAACTAATGAGAAACAAAATTAATGTTGTATGATGGGCAAAGGGCATGTAATAAAAAGCTAGCCTCTTCTCTCAATTGGCAGTTTTGTAACTGTAAATGGTGCATTGTAGTCAGTCTGTCTTCAGCTTGGGCAGGACCACCTCCACAATTGTGCAAATTCGATTCTTAAGTGCCTCTTTCATTGCGAGATTCTCACACAGTAGCTTTTCATTCTCATTCCGAAGAGTATTGTTATCCGCTCGCTCTTGTTGAGCCTGTACATGAATGAAATAGATCTATGTATCAGTAATTTTTTTTTTCTTTTATAAAAAAAAGTACATGTTGTTGGATATTTGTTAAAAAACTAAGAAAATTTCCATCATCTAATCATATCTTTTAATAAGACTGGCCCTCCCAGATATTTAAGGGCTCAAATTCATATATGAGTATTATCCTACTATTTAAATACTTAGTATGTCAATTACTATATATATATATATATATATATTTATTTTTAATGATTAGGTTATTAACTCATTAGTTCTATATAGACATGGGCATAGTTCGGATTCAAATCGGACTGGATCCACCACAGGCGGTTTTAGAACTGAATCGATTGGTTGGCTGGTTTCAGAATTGGCTAAGGAACTACCAATTTTTCAATTCCCAGGCCAGACAGCTTTACAACCCAAAACTAGATTGTTAAACTGTTTAATTGAAAAAAAAAAGAGAATTAAGAAAAAATTGAAAAAATTATATTAAATATATAATTATTAATGTTTACATTATTTCATATGAATAGTAAAATCTAATACCTATTTACAAATATTGAATGTGTTATTATCAACAACATAAATAAATATAAGTTAAAATCATATATAATTTAATTTATATAAACTTTTATAAAAGCAAAATTCATTACCTTAATAACACGAGACTATTTTTTGTATTGCAATTTTCTTTTGATGCTCTAGGTATTTTGTAATATTACTAACTATAATGATATTGGTTGTGTTTATATATAAATAAACATGTATTCTAAATAAATTTGTAAAAAATTTGGTTAAATGATTTAATATTTTAAAATTCTCTTAAGTTTAAAATTTATATTATTAAAAATAAAATTCATTAATTTATTTTTTATTTTTACTTAAAAAAGGTTTTTAAAACGAAACCGCCAGTTCCATGGAATTGGACTAGAATCATGAGATGGTTCCGTTCTTTATTTTTTAACACCTAAATTGGTGTTTCGATTTTAATTTGGTTCGAAACTAGAACCATGCCTTTGTCTAATTCTGTAGATCTAAGCATAAAAGTTTTTAACAATTAAATGGATTGTGTGTATATTTATAAATTGCTTTCTTAAACAATAGTATAATTAAAAAATCGGAGCTACCTACCTGTACTTGAGTCCTCTTGTTCTGAAACCAGAATTTGATTTGTTTTGGCTCAAGCCCAAGTTCCATGCTTAATCGACGTCGCTGCTTTTCATCAGGATGTGGACATTCTTTGAAGAACCTTAATGTCAAAGAAAAAACAAATATGCACAATCACATAATTATACAATTAAAAAACAAAAATGTGGAAATGTTTGGTTTGGTCGTAGGGAATAACAGCATAGAAATAATACCAGAAAATTTCATCCCATCTATTTTCCCCATAACTTGGTTCCACATAACCCAATTAAATCAATGTGATTCAAGATAATTGATAATAAGCTATAGCTATGGTTTCGACAATAAAAATATTTGCTTAATCTATTAAAAAATTATATAGAGGTGACTCTTAAAATATTAATCATATTTGATATTCATTGTTATTTCCAAAATAAATATTTCTGAGTACATGAATGTAATTTAAATGCATATGGTAATTAATACAGATAATATCGTTAGTAAGACAACTCACGCTTCACACTTCACATTTGAAAAAATCATTAAATAAACAAATAAAACCCTGATTAACTGTGTCAAGAACCTGAACATACTCCTAAGAAAACATGTCTTGGATTTTTTTTTTATGCCATGATTTTGTATCAATGAATATCCTTCGTATATTTGCTAGTCAAATATTTTTTTTTCTATACATATATTCCTACGAGTGCAAAGTAAGTTTTTCATTTATCAATATATATATATATATATATAGATATATAAAATTGAGGTAAATACGTTAAAAAAATTTTTATGGAGATGTTTTTTGTTTTGCCATTTGCAGATTAATTATTGTAACCTTAAACTCTGTATTACATGTTTTATCAATTCTATCATATCCTTAAAGGGGTTCTATGAACAGAAATAGTATATATATATATAAAACAATGCGTGTGAAAAAAAATAGATTTTGTTAATAATTTATATTCTTACGCCTCAAGCTCTTGTATCTGGCGGGCATCGTGGCGACGATATGACTTCTTCCTGTTCGTCGAGCTGGATGCGATTTCTTGGCCATCACTTAGAAGCCCAGTTTCCTTGCCAACATCCATTTTTTTTTTTTTTTGTTAAACCTATGTTCTTATGAATAGGCAATCAAAGGATTAAATTTTGATGGTAATGAGGATATGCATTTCTGTGTATATATACACATATAAACGGCTACAAAAGCTAATAAATAAAGGCACATAAATAAGAATCTGGTTTTCCAATTAAGGAATTTTATTCGGAGACCAGAATTAAATGGTGCTCTTGATTTCCCTATGGACCAAATAGATATGCACAAATGTTTAGACCAAATCGGCGACAACAATAATGAGTTTGGAAGAGGTATGTTCAAATTTCAAAATTGCATCTCCGCCAAAAGGAATGATATCAACGACAAAATTATGCTGGCACTTTCTAATTAATATGCACCAGCGTTCCTTACACATTAATATTTTTTGAATAATTTTTCTTTTTGTTTTTCCTCTCTCTTTTTAATTAAGGGAAAAATATGTGACTATAGTTAGATTTATGATATTTTAAATCAATTTTCCATTTGTTATTATTTGCACAAAGTGAGATTCAATACGTGCAAAATAGAATTATTATTGTCAACTATAATTTTATTTCTATCCAATTAGGGCCACCTATGTTTCTGTGTCATTAGGGGAAAGAAATCGTGAAATTTCGCAGGTGAATATTATAGATGTAACTGAGCACTTTTCATCGATTCTCATTCTCTTTTGTTTAGATTGTCTTCCGGAAGGAAGGTTTCAATTAGTAACATATAAATATTGATAAAATTTTAATATATAAATAATAATACAAAATTATGCATTATAAATGCATATGTACTAGGTTGGGCGAAAAAAAAAAAAAAAACAATCGAACCAAATCAGATCGAATTGAATCGAAACTTTAGTTCTTTTTTGAATTGTTTAGTTTGCGGTTCGGTTCGGTAAAGAGTAAACAATTTATGATTCGGTTCGAAACCCTGAACCGAACCTAATCGTTTTACATATTTGAAAAAAATTAAACATATTACTTTTACTCTTAATTGTTTCATTAAAAAAATAATTGGTTTTAAAATTTGTGACTTAGATATGTATCTATAGACACCCCATTTTTGCCTATTTTAAGGTTCTAATTTGTAATACAAGTTAATATTGTATTGACCTCACAAATATAAAAAAAATACATATAAATTGTTATAAATTTTTTTCTAAGCTTGATAGAATATTATTTTTTTTATCATAAATTAATTTTGGGTCTAATTAAATAAATAATTTATTTAATTAGACCCTTTTTTTGAAAACCTTAAATACATTTTAAATGCATAAAAAAATCGAGGTACAAGCCAATGGCCTATGGTAAAGGACACACATATGCACATGGGAGACCACGGTTCGAATTGGGGAGGAACAGAAATTTTTTTTTGTTCATGACAGGTGAGGTACACGCGCCCATGCGTATTGAGCGTATGGCATGTGCGTATACCACACGCGTATTTTCTTCCTTCCTGAGCCATGTTTTCCCCACGCGAACAACTTGTTTTCGACCCATTTTTTTATCCAATTTCAAGCTTGTTTTCATCAAATTGATGGAGCGATCTGAAAGTATGCATCGAGTACTACGAATTAGAACCAAGAATCAGATCCAAAAATCACAATTTGGCCTTCGAATTTGGATTCAAAGTTTGTAAAAAATTCGTTTTTTGCGCATGATGAAAATTGGAACAAATTCAAATCTAATTCATTGGGGCTTCTAGAATCAGTATCCGATATTATTATCATCCATCTAGAAGCCCAATCAGGTAGGTAATCACCATATTTTATCTAAATTCGCACGCGAATCCAATTACCACCACCACCAACCACGACAGTCACCATACCCTAATTCGAATCCTATAAATAAACTTGGAATTCACTGCTCGATCATCAAAAAGTAATAAGAAAAAAACACTTTAAACACAGTCCAAATACTGAAGTACAAAAGAATTGCTCGTTTGAGAATTTTTTGAAGCAAACCCATATTTCGACCGCCGACCGCCCCCTTCTTTGATCTCGTAACCACCGCTTAAGGGTGGTTTTCGAAGCCAACCATCGTTCCCAGACAACTCGCCTCCCCCTATTTGGCCGCTTCAACACCATCAATGTTGTCAAAAACCGCCATAACACCGTTAGCAACCGTCAAGAGTTTCTGTTGTCTTCTTCACCCGTTTAACCCGACCCGATCGGTTCAAACCCGACTCCGCTCCAACATTCGACCCGTGCCCCTGCTCCATATCCAAAAGGTGAGTTTTTTTTCTTTATTATTATTATTAATATATAAATAAAAAATAAAAAAATATAATAAATTCTTTTATTGGTAATATGTATATATATAAAATAATATTTTTTTATTATTTCATTATTAGTAAAAAAACAAAGAAAAGTACAAAATATAGATATAGTATGTGTATATAAATTTATATATGTATAAGATATATGTATTAATGCTTATAAATACATAGAAATGCAAAAAGAAAAAGAAAAATGTATAACTAAAAAAAAGAAAAAAAAGAATTATTTTTTTAAACTTAGAAAAATCTATGTTCTAAAATAAGGAAAAATAGATCTGATAGTTCATATGGTCTCATACAAAAATCTATTTTAAGGAAAAAAAAATTAAAATTTAATAAGTTTAAAGCTAAAAGAGTTCTAAATCCTAAAAATTACCAACAGATTAAAGTTTTATAAAAAAAAACTACGTTTGTCTCTTCCTGATTAGTGGGTACATAAGCACCTCTGGGGCGATATAAAATCTAAAAAAATAATTATTTTTTTCCATTATCTTGTAAATTTTGAATTAATTAGTTAAGTCGCAAATATTAAGTGATTTTGTTATTGATTTGTAAATAGAATTGTAAATATAGAAATTCATGAAATTAGATTTATTTATTTACTTATTTATTTATTTTGAGCATTAAAAGGATAAATGTTAAGTTACGAATTTTAAGTGGTAATCATATGGTTTTAATAGGATAGCCTCTGAATCCAAAATCTTTGGTTTATAAAATTTGATTTTAAATTCATTTTTTTCGCAGACTAGTAGTTAAGTTAGAATTAACAAATCCATTGATTCTAACTTATATTTTTTCTCGGTCTTGATCGGATGGTGACTCTATGTAAGGACCTGTTATCACCCCATATTTGAAATAGGCGATAACAATTCCCCAACCACATATAACCTATAAGATTATATGTAAGGTTGTCTGAAAGAATTGTTTGAGGAATTGTTTATCTAATTCCATATAGATAATATATTAGAAATCATAAACTTTTTTAATTTTTTTTTAAAACCTTAAACATAATTTCACCACTTCATTTCCAACATACTTTGCAATAGAAATAACTTAATTCCTACATAGCTAAGTACATGTATATATATACATATATTACACCCAAAGGCTTCTTACAAGCCTTAACAAAATCTTCAAAACACAACCCAAACTAAAACTTTAGTTACATTACCAACAAAAGAAATCACATCTAGTCTATTACAATTATAGGGTTCCATTGAGTCCATGGTTAACTCTAATCCTCCAAACCATCAAGAAAATCTTCAAAGTCGGTTCTGTACCCCATACTCGCATAGAACTCATCGGAGTCATCACCTGAAATGGATAAAATATGAGCCAAAGGCCCAGTACGCAAGTAACGAATACAAATGCAAAGTGTATCACACATTCTTAGACTAAATGCATTATGCAACAATCAATTATTTATTGTTCAATCTTTAATTAGTAAAACAACACGGGAGTATTCAAACTCCGGACAACAGGGATCTAGTATTACGTCCGCCTCCCTGAGTGGTCCCTACTGTTCATACAGACTAGGTAACCTCATCTTCTGGCATAGCTCGTAATACTAAGGGATCTTGAACAACGCATCACGACGCTCAGGGGGTTGATAAAAGTAGCTCAGATACTCATATCTCCTAAATAATTCTATCAATTAACGAAAAAGTACCCTGCCCCCAATCTGAGCAAGGTGCCGCTCTCCGAACCAAATTCAACGGCAAACAAGGAAAAATCAACAATCATCAATTAATAAGATTTTCTTAATTTATATTAATTTAGTTGTGATGCCTACCTTAGCAAAGAAACAAGTAAGTTACTGCGTACCTGAAATAGCTTGAGAACTAATGAGGTTGGCTGGGCAAGAATCTATCACTGTTTAAAAATAATATTAAGTTCCACACTTAGTTTAAGCACTAATTCATTAATTGAAAATATAATCAATCAAAGAAATTCAAATAAATTAATATAAGGTCATAATAAATCATTTAAACATCCTATTATATCATAGAACACTTAATAAATATTTAATTGATCATATATCAAACTTTGAAAAATTTTGAAGAAAGTTTTTGAAATTGAAAAGCGCAGGGGATACACCGGACTTCAAAGCCGACGGCTTTGAACCGGTGTTCAATACACTAAAGTTCAACACTGCCAATACTCGTAGCGTTCAAGGATACGCCGGCAGCCTTCATTCTACGCCAGCGGCTTTGAGCCAGTGTAGAATGCAACTCTAAATTTCCAAAAATTTCCAAGAGGTTCACGGGTTGGTCCACGCCCGGCGTTAAAAATTATGATTCTATTCCCATTCCACACCCCCTAAGCTGGCGGCGTTGTAACCCCAATTGCCGGCGTACATTTTGAAAAATAAACACTGGCAGACTTTCCTAGTGAAAGTCAGCAGCATTTAAGCGGCTTTAAGAAAATTGATTCTGTTCACTTCCAACATCGCCTATAAGCCAGTAGCGTAGAAGTGCAAGATGCCGACGTACGACCAAATTTAAGCCTATAATGAAAATGTTTTTGTTTCCTCTGTTTGTTACAATAATTTATCCACCTCAAAATTTCTCCAAACTTAATCTAAACTTTCTAAAGCTTGTTATACGTCTAAACACTATCCTAACAATATAAATCTACTTCTAATCATCAAAACACCAATCACACTTCAACTACTAAATCCTTCAATCTTCCCAACATACTCATCCTCACATATCAACATTTATATAAGACATACATTACAACTCCTATAGCCATGTAATCTTATTTAAGCTACCATCAATGCACCAAACCAATCTCACACCAATCAGTACATAAACTTCATTTTATCCAACCTTTACAAACAAGCACAAGATAGAACATAAAATACAAAGATTAAGCTTGCATTTAACTTACATTTAGGTCTTGGCTTGGAATGATGTTTAATCCAAAAGCTTGTAATCGATTTTGGCTTAGGTTTAGGATTTTGAGATGGGAAAGGAAGAAAGAAAGAAAAGAAAAGAAAGATAATTCGTATGAAGAAAAGGCTGCAAAAAGGGTCCAAAACTTGTCCAAATGAAGTCAATACTCATCCACAATTTGACTTTAGGGTATATTTGACTAAGATAATTGGGTTAATTTCAATTGCATTTGAGTTGATTTAGCTTAAAAAGTGACTTAAATTTTGTAAAATTCTGTCATAATCTTAAGCAATTCAAAAGTAATTTTTAAATTCTAAACATATCACATGCATATTATTTGCAAAAGGACACACTTATTCATTACACTATTCACACATTTTATACATGTAATACAAAATATTAATTTCATTATACTCTACACATACAAAATAGCACATGACTAACACATATACTAATTTATATTATCCAAGCACATAACACAAATATATATATAATATATATATAAATCTCATTTCAATAGCACATTAGTATGTAATTTAAGAAATTCATGCTATTTCACTCTAAAATATTTTCAAAAACATATTTCTTATAATTTCTAGTCAAAGGTTTGTATCGAATGGTTCGGATTGGTACAAATCGATTAAAGAAATGAAACCAGAAAATGAAAAATCCAAGCTCGACAGCTTGGTGACTCCACTAGGATGCGTATTTTTAAGAGGGCTACCACTTGAAGTTTTAAATTTAAAGTTTATCCTTTATTTGCTCACTCTTGTATATATTGTATAGCTATAAATTGGTAAATAGTTGTACTAATATTTTCTTTAAGTGATGCAGATAAAAAAGACAATTCCACATGCGTATTTTTTTTTTTTTTTTGGGGTGGGGTGGGGGGGGGGGGGGGGGGTGTCACGCCCCGAGCTATCTTAGACAGACAGTTCCGCCATACACAATACCCGGCTTAAGATTAAATCACAAATCTCTTAAAGCCATAAATATTGTGCAGAAGAGTATCCTGAATAGATAACCAATGGGCTTGATAGTATCAGATTAGCCACATAATGTACAACTAATAGCCTCAAAACTAACTATAACAACTGCAGAATATAACATTAAAGAAAATAGTTTAGAGTGTATATAGAAAGCAGTGGATTACTGATCCTACAAATATTACAATCCTGTTTCCAAAAACTTTTTAAAAACCCTCCCAGGAAAATAGAAGAAGGAACTCTCTTCAACCCTCGTATCCTTCCCTCAAAACCGTGAATCATAGAGGAGCTAACCTGAGGGTAGTCTGGTCCTGACTGGTACCAATATAATCCTGTGACAATAAACTGTAAGGGAGTGAGCGATTCACAGGCTCAACGAGTTTACTCCTCACTCTATACTATTCAAGCAAGTTATTAAGTCAAAAATATGTAATGCAAACAATCAAGTGGATAAATATATAGCCGACCGGTAAACCATATACATATTCGGATTTGCGCCTTCCGAATCCGGGGTTGGGGTACATCCACTCATCAGCACCAGATTAATATACTTCGGGAATCAAATTTCTCAGAAAACTTTTTATATATCAAAAATAATATACATATAACAACATCCCATTGAAGTAATAAATCCAAAACAATGACCGGCGCGATTCTAAGAGAAGGGCCGTCTCCCAGGACGATTAGTTCCCTATCTCTTAAAACAAGGCCCATGGTACACACTAGGCATATACCACTTTAGTCCTCCATGTTTACAATCCTCACGGGATAGTGTGGCCCATCCGAGTCAAGGTGTAGTGGTGATGGCCTTCTACGTGCATAAATGCCATGCATGAATGTATTCAATTATTATGCCATATTGTTTTATATTCATTTATTTGGTGCGCAAACAATTATCATACACTTTCATTTCTATTCTAGAACAACCAATGGGTTAGAATATAATTACAATATATTATCAACCAAATTCAAGTAACAACAGCCACAATTTATTTCCCAACCCCTTAATATTTTATTACTTGATTAATTCTATTCTATAACCACAATCAAGTATAAAGATCATAGGAATATACTCAATTGTCCATATTTCTTGTCAGTCGTAGTAGTCAATAGGCAGGTCAAGCTCAGGTCAGAATCACCTGAATATAATTAAGATAGGAATATACTATAAGAATTGACTAAAACATCTAATATTTTTCTATGCTACAGAATTTCTATATTTCTGTAATCTAGCACTAAAACCTTATGTGATTAACTTAATTTGATTTAACTCAGATTTTTACGTACAAAGACGGTTTAATACTATTTTAGAGTTATTTTGAAATATAAGCAAAATAATAATAATAATAATAATAGTAATAATAATATTATTATTAATCATAGATAAAATTTAATTAATTAACATAAATAACTAAAAATATATATATGTAAGTACGTATTGAAAAGTTGATAATAATAATAATAATAATATATAATAATAATAATAATAATATTAATATAATAATAATAATAATAATAATATGCCATATTTACGTCTATGTATGTATAAGCATATTATAGAATAAATAAACTAAACATACTTATATTATATTTAAATTAACTCTTATATATATAGGAAGCATAAACATATAAGGCAAGAATTATAATATTTCATATAGTATATATATATGTATATATATATATATAACATATAAATGCCCATACATATATATATACATAAACCAACTATATATATAACATATGTATATATATATATATCTTCATCGCACAAGGAAAACAGAGCAGCCGCTGCGTGCAGGATGAGCAGCGCTACTGCTCCGGAGCGCTTGCTCGAGCGCTCGCTGTGCGCTAGCTTGAGCACTCGCTCGAGCGTTCACTGTGTGCTCCTTGAGCGCTAGGCTGGGCGCTCGTTTGAGCACTGCTCCGAGCGCCCAACAGGCACCACTGTGTGCACGTGGTTGGTGTGTGATGTGCGTGGGCTGTTCGGTGGAGCAGAGCATCCTACTCTGTTCGTGCGCGGTGGTGGTGTGTGTGTGGCGGTGTGCGATGAACGGTGTTGTGGTGTGCAGTGCTGTGTGGAGCGGTGTGTGCGGTGCTGTGCCGTAAGCGTGAGCTATGGTGTGTGGTGGTGCTGTGGTGAAACGAAGAAGAAGAAGAAGAAAAACAGCGAAGGAAAGAAAGAAAGAAAAAGTAAGAAAAACAACTTACTTGTTTTAGACCGTTGCTGCAGACGAACCAAGGAGAAAGAAAGAAAGAAAAAGAAAAGAAAAGAAGAAAAAGAAAGAAAAAGAAAAGAGCGACCAAAACGGGAAGGAAAGAGAAGAAGAAGATGTAGCCTTTATATGTATATATTATATTATATCTCCCAAAACAACCGGTGGCTTAAAGTAAAAAATGTCGGACATATCCTTACCGAAATTAATCTTATATATATATATATATATATAATAATAAGTTGATCATAACATGGATCTTGCTAAATTGTTTGTTGACTAATTTGTCTCGAAATAATTTAATCAAAAATAAGAAATATCTAAATTAAACAAAATAGCGGTTCAAAATTATAATAGTAAATCGAATAATATTTTTATCGTATAAGATCAAATACTCAGACAACTTTCGGAAGAATTTATAAATAAAATCTTTAATTAATACTGTTTAGAGTATTCATAGTTTGAATAAAGAAAAATTATTTATTAAGAAGTTTATCTCAATTTGATAAATAAAATAAAATAATCAAAATAATAATTAAAATTATCAAGACAATTTAGAATCAGAAATCGGAAATTTTTCGAGCTCACATCCTACCCCCTTAAGAGAAGTTTTGTCCTCAAAACATAAAGATTTACCTGAGTTTTGAAGTAAGTGAGGATATTTTTGTTTCACTTCTTCCTCAGATTCCCAAGTAGCTTCTTCTTGATTATGATTTTTCCACAAAACTTTCACATATCTGATTTCTTTGTTCCTCAATTTTTGAACCTTGTGATCCAAAATGAATTGGATGTTCTTCGTATGTTAAATTTGCTTTCAACTGTACTGGCTCCAATTCAACAACTTTATCCGGATCGGGAATGTGTCTTCTTAATAGATACATGGAACACGTTGTGTATACCTGATAAGTTTGGTGGCAAGGCTAGTCGATAAGCCAAGTTTCCTACCCTTTCCAGGATCTCAAAAGGTCCAATATATCGGGGCTTAATTTTCCTTTTGCTCGAATCCGATGTATACTCTTAATAGGACTTATTTTCAAGTACACATGATCCCCAATGTCGAATTCCAAGATTCGTCGTTTTAAATCTGCCCAACTTTTTTGTCTATCTTGAGCTTCCTTCATTCTTTGTTTAATGATTCTCACTTTCTCTGCAGCATCTTGTATCAAATCAGGTCCTAGTACAAGTTTCTCCACATCATCCCAGAATAATGGTGATCGACATTTTCTCCCATATAGTGCTTCATAAGGGGGCATTTGAATAGTGGAATGATAACTGTTGTTGTATGCAAATTCCACTAAAGGCAAGTGTTCATCCCAATTTCCTTTGAATTCCATAACACATGCCCTAAGCATATCTTCCAATGTTTGGATAGTTCTTTCAGATTGTCCATCTGTTTGAGGATGTAAGCGGTACTAAATCGTAATTTAGTACCCAAACCTTTTTGTAAACTTATCCAAAACTTGGATACAAATCTAGGATCTCTGTCTGATACAATACCTGCTGGAATTCCATGCAATCTCACCACTTCTCGGATATATAGTTTTGCTAACTTATCCAAGGAGTATGTCATATTAATTGGCAAGAAATGTGATGATTTTGTCAACCGATCCACTATCACCCATATTGCATCATTTTTGGATAGTGTTTTTGGTAATCCGCTCACAAAATCCATGGTAATTTGATCCCACTTCCATTCAGGAATAGGTAAGGGTTTTAACAGCCCTCCGGCCGTTGATGCTCAGCTTTCACTTGTTGGCACACTTCGCATTTTTGTACAAAATTTGCCACATCACGTTTCATCCCATTCCACCAAAAATGATTTTTCAGATCTTGGTACATTTTAGTACCTCCGGGATGTACTGTATACCCAGACGTATGAGCCTCACTCATAATCTCCTTCCGAAGTTCTTGTCATTAGGCACACATAATCTGTTATTCAGGCGTATCAATCCATCATCTCCAATTTTGAAATCTGTATACCTTCCTTGTTGTGTTTCTTGTTTCACCAAAAGCAAGGTGGATCATGCTGCTGAGCTTCTTTTATCTTTTCCAATGTGGGCTCAATTATTATATTAGCCAACTCAACCTCTGATTCATGCCAAGCAAACTCAATATTCAAGCGTTCAAATTCTCGAATCATCTCTTTTTGAGACGTAAGTAATGCGGCAACTTCTGCATGATTTTTCCTACTTAAAGCGTCAGCCACTGCATTTACTTTTCCAGGACAATAATTTATTCTAAGATCATAATCCTTGATTAACTCCAGCCATCTTCTTTGTCTCATATTAATTCCTTTTGAGTGAATAAATATTTAAGACTTATGATCAGAATAAATCTCACATCTTTGCCCTATAAATAATGTCGCCATAACTTTAGAGCAAAGACAACTGCTGCTAGCTCCAAGTCGTGAGTAGGATAATTTTTCTCAGAGGTCTCAATTGCCTTGAAGCATAAGCAATTACCTTACCATTTTGCATCAACACACAGCCAAGCCCATTTTTTGATGCATCACTGTGAACAGTGAATGGTATTTCACTATTTGGCAAGGTTAATATCGGTGCTGAGACCAATCTTTTCTTTAATTCCTGGAAACTTTCCTCTCTCTTTCATTCCATTCAAACTTCTCATACTTTTGAGTCAATTGAGTAAGGGTCGAGCAATTTTTGAAAAATCTTTCACAAATTTTCTGTAATAACCTGCTAACCCCAAAAAGCTTCTTATTCTGTAACATTTTCCGGTTGTTTCCAACTAACAATTGCTTCGATCTTTGCAGGATCCACAGATACACCTTTTCCTGAAATTACATGCCCTAGAAAAGAAATTTCATTTAACCAAAATCACATTTGGAAAATTTGGCATACAACTTGTGTTCTCTCAAAATTTGTAATGCCAATCTTAGATGCTCACGTGTTGTTCAGCAGTCGTTGAATAGACTAAAATGTCATCGATGAAAACAATGACACATTTATCCAATAGTGATTGTATATCCGATTCATTAAATCCATAAATGCAGCAGGGGCATTGGTCAAGCCAAATGGCATAACCAAAAACTCGTAGTGCCCATATCTGGTTCTAAAAGCTGTTTGGCACATCTTCAGGCTTAATTCTGAGTTGATGATAACCAGATCTCAAATCAATTCGGGAGAAAACGGTAGCCCCTTGTAATTGATCAAACAAATCATCAATACGCGGCAAAGGATACTTGTTCTTTATTGTTACTTTATTCAACTCTCTATAATCAATACACAACCTCAGTGAATTATCCTTTTTCCTCACAAATAAAACAGGGGCTCCCCAAGGAGAAACACTAGGTCTGATAAAACCTTGCTCCAATAATTCTTGCAATTGTTTCTTTAATTCCCGTAGTTCAAGTGGGCCATTCTATATGGTGCCTTTGAGATTGGTTCGGTACCAGGTACCAAATCAATTCCAAAATCAATTTCCCGCTTTGGTGGTAAACTTGATAACTTTTCCGGAAAAACATCAGGAAATTCCTTTACTACTAAAATTTCCGCAAGATTATCTTCTTTCCTTTCTCCCTCAGAAGCATACAGAAGTTTGAATCCCATTGACGATGCCCATTACTTAACATTAGTTCAAATGAACTTAATTCCTTTTGTTGTGGAATCACCAATCCTCCAACAAAAACAACTCGGGATCCATTTGCAGCTTGGAAATTTATTTCTTTCCTCTGGCAATCAATTGTAACTTTTGTTTTGGTCATCCAATTCATGCCCAAAATTACTTCATATTTATTTATTTCCAATACTATCAAATCAGTAGTAGTATCATGATCCTGTAATTTAAGGGGACAATCCTTAATTACTTCCTTAGAATTCACAATACTACCAGTTGGAATCTTCACACTAAAACTTTCTGGAGTCATTGTTATGGGCATCCCAGTTCGTTTTGCTGCCTTGGGAGTGATGAAAGAGTGTGTAGCACCAGAATCAAATAAGGCATAGACGATATGATTTGCTATGGAAATATTTCCTGAATTAACGAATTATGTAAAGTTATTAAAACAAATACTATTAAGTTTTCTATTATCAGCCTAAACCAAAACTTAACAAGTCTAATTTACTAATAGGGCTTTATCTCTAAGAATATTGAAATTCCTACTTTAGTAAAAGAAAAGAAGTTTACTTAGATATATACCTGCAATGAGTCCGGAAGAATAAGCATCTTCATGTCCATTCCAGTTAATTCTGATATTTGATCATCATCATATCCACAATCCCAAGTAGTTTCAAGATTGAATAGTCGTCCTCCAGAACGATTATTTTGTCCTCCATTCTTCTTTCAGCAGAGTTATTTCCTGTACCAATTACTGGTTTGATTGCATTCATCTGTCTTTTTGGGCAAGTGTTAGAGAAGTGCCCAGTTTGTTTACAAATGAAACAAGTAGTAACTGGTTTCTTTGGACAATCATTAATCAAATGCGTAGCATCTCCACAGAAATAACATTTATTCTCAATTGGGGCAAGACCTGGTTTATGGTCTCCATTGCATTTCCAGCATTTGACATCCTGACTATTTCTGTTCTTTTTGCCAAAGTAGGGCCTTTGAAACATGGGTTTCTTAAATCTATTTTTGAATCTCGGCCCTTCAAATGGTCTTCTTCCGAACACATTCACCCTTTTTTTTCTCATGCTTACTTTTTCTTTTTCTAGCATTTTCTAACACCCGAGCTTTCTCCACCAAAGCCTGATAGGTGTTAACTCCAAACTCTTCTAATCTACACCTCATGTCTTCATCTAACCCACTGAGAAACACTTGCATTTTTAACTCCTCACTATTTCGATAAGACTCAGGGGCATGTTGTAATAACTTGCTGAATTCAGTTTCATATTGATCTATGGGGCGTCCTTGCTGGGAAATATGCAAGAAATTAGCACTGTATTGTACTTTTAAACTTGTTGGAAAATACTCTTTTAAGAATTCTTGTCGAAAAATTTCCCAGGCTATTGGATTTACCAAATCCCTTCTTCTCGATTCCCACCAAGTACGAGCACGGAATTTGAGCATATAGGTACCATATTCAGTCTTCAAATTTTCTGGTACCTCAAAAGCAGCAAAAGACCTCTCCACTTGAGCTAACCAGTCTTCGGCCTCATCTGGCTGGCCGTAGGATCCATCAAAGTACCTGTTGCATTTAATAAATTCAGGTAGCATGCTCCTATATGGTCTTGGTGGTAGTGGAGGCATGGAACTGGATCTACTGGAATACTGGAGGTGGTGGTTGGTGTGCTGGGCTAGGAATCACCGGGGTGGTGGTATTGGTGCTGCTGGAGCTACTGGAATCACCGGGGGTGGTGGTAGTGCTGCTGGAGCTGGGGCTTGCGACCTCCTTGTGCTAAGGTTCCAACTATATCTGCCAACGAGCAATGGCAGCCAAAACTTCATCAGATTCTGGTTATCTTGTTCGGGTGGAGCTGCTTGAGGTTCAGGATCTCTATGAAAAACATGAGTACGACGTGGGGGTCGTCCACGACCTCTTCCAGATGGTCTGTACATCAAACATGAAAAAGAAATTTCTCGTATAATTAATAAATAAAAATATATATATATTATTAAAACAAAATTTCAATAAAGTATTAGCATTAATAAATATCGTACAAGGAAAATAGCAAAAGTTATACTTCTAACTTTTAGTCAAGTTAGATACACTGATAAGGTAGTTGCCTCCTTTAGGACCTCTTACAAGTGGTTCTTATATACATAAGATCACATAACTATTTACATGGAATCTTATACATGTTTTCCTATCCTCAAAAGACATCAAAGGAAAACACAGGGAGATATTATCTAAGTCAATACACCGTCAACCCTGGATACATAAGATTCCCAAAAAGAATTCCCCCAAAATACATCAAAACCTTAATAGCAACCTAGCCCTAACTATGAGGAATAATCATGGATGATTTCTATACATCCAAAAGTGAAATCATTTCCGACTATTCCTTTATCTACTACTAACTATAAGGGCTGTGCTCATCATCACTCTCCATCTACTGGAGAAAGTCCGAGGTGGACTGTCTGAAGAAGCGATGCTAGAAAACTGTCCTGAGAGTCTGGAGCAAAGAAACCCGAAGTATCAAGTAAAGAAGGGTCAGCTATATATCTGTAGACATGGGAGGCTGAACATCAACAAGCTGCATCCCCTGCAAAAGCCAGGTCCCCAACATCCTGTGGTGGCGGAAAAGGCTCATGAACAAAAGGGAAACTATCATCTCCGGCAGGAAATAACTCGATAGAAAGCTCCTGAAATGTCATAGGCAACGACTCCAAAGGAGACATGACACTCTCGGCAAGCCTGCTGAACAGCTCAGGTGTCTCAACCTCTATCTGAACACCAACCTGAGAACAGGCTCCCATATCGGCTGATATAGGGTCCATAATAGACTGAGGCAGGGGGTCCCATAAAGGCGGAGGTATGGTGGTAACGGAAAGTCCCACGTCGGTACGATCTGTCCTGCCAGTGCTGATAAGGTGGGAAGATCATCTGATGCTGCTAAGGAATATCCTCCTGTATCAGGTCCCTCTGGTGGTGGATCGTAGTCGGTATCCATCGCTGTGCATATGCTGAAAAAACTCCCGCATGATGGGCAGCCATCATAGCCTGGTGATCTCTGAAATCTCTAGCATATGCTAACTCTGGACTCATCTGCACCCAAGTCCTAAAGTCAGGTCTGTCGGGTGGTGTCCCAGGCCAACTAAGAATATCACATCCTCAAATGGCACTCCCTCATGTCCAATAAAAGTGCCACCTCCTCAAGAACATACATAGTCTCAACATCAGTCAGACGTCCAGCGGATGTATGAAACTGCAGCTTAAGCATCCTATCATGCCATTCACCTCCCCACAATCCTGCTCGCCACCAAGTAATAACTGTATCTATATCCTTTGGCCTCCGTATAGAGCAAGATCTTCACAAAGAACACGAAGTCGATGACGATAGGAAATCAGACTCTCTCAGGTTGATGACGGAAAGCGATCCACTCATCCCGGACTTGAAGATAGGATTTCTACACAAAAAATAGAAAAAGAAAAGAAAAACTAACTTAGTTCTTTCTTTGCCATAATATATCTATAAAATATAATTCTATAATTACTATATATACCCACTTGGTTGTACCCCACTCATCTCTCAATAAGGTTTGTTTTCTTACTTCTAAGCTCTGATTAAGCGCCAATGCTTAAACACCGCTCTGATACCAATCCAAAACTGTCACGCCCCGAGGGTATCTTAGACGGGACAGTTCCGCCATACACAATACCCGGCTTAAGATTAAATCAAATCTCTTAAAGCCATAAATATTGTGCAGAAGCGTATCCTGAATAGATAACCAATGGGTTTGATAGTATCAGATTAGCCATATAATACAACTAATAGCCTCAAAACTAACTAATAACTACTGCAGAAATATAACATTAAAAGAAAATAGTTTAGGAGTATATACAAAGCAGTTGGATTACTGATCCTATAAATATTACAATCCTGTTTCAAAAACTTTTTAGAAACCCCTCCCAGGAAAAAGAAGAAGGAACTCTCTTCAACCCTCGTATCCTTCCCTCAAAACCCTGAATCCAAGAGGAGCTAACCTGAGGGTAGCCTCGTCCTGACTGGTACCAAATAAGTCCTGTGACAATAAACTGTAAGGGAGTGAGCGATCCACAGGCTCAGCGAGTTATATCCTCACTCTATACCATTCAAGCAAGTTATTAATTCAAACATATGCAATGCAAACAATCAAGTGGACAAATATATATAGCCAACCGGTAACCATATACATATTCGGATTTGCGCCCTCCGAATCCGGGGTTGGGGTACATCCACTCATCAGCACCCAGATTAATATACTTCGGGAATCAAATTTCTCAAGAAAACTTTTTATATATCAAAATAATATACATATAACAACATCCCAGTGAAGTAATAAATCCAAACAATGACCCGGCGCGATTCTAAGAGAAGGGCCGTCTCAGGACGATTAGTTCCCTATCTCTAAAACAAGGCCCATGGTACACACTAGGTATATACCACTTGGTCTCCATGTTTACCATCCTCACGGACAGTGGCCCATCCGAGTCAAGGTGTAGTGGTGATGGCCTTCTACGTGCATAAATGCTATGCATGAATGTATTCAATTATTATGCCATATTGTTTTATATTATTTATTTGGTGTGCAAACAATTCATACACTTTCATTTCTATTCTAGAACAACCAATGGGTTAGAATATAATTACAATATTTTATCAACCAAATTCAAGTAACACAGCACAATTTATTTCCCAACCCCTTAATAATTTTATTACTTGATTAATTCTATTCTACAACCACAATCAAGTATAGAGATCATAGGAATATACTCACCTGTCCATATTTCTTGTCAGTCGTAATAGTCAAACAGGCAGGTCAAGCTCAGAGTCAGAATCACCTGAATATAATTAAAGATAGGAAATATACTATAAGAATTGACTAAAAACATCAATATATTTTTCTATGCTACAGAATTTCTATATTTCTGTAATCTAGCACTAAAACCTTATGATTAACTTAATTTGATTTAACCAGATTTTTTACGTACAAAGACGGTTTAATACTATTTAGAGTATTTTGAAATATAAGCAAAATAATAATAATAATAATAGTAATAATAGTATATTATAGATAGAGAAAATTTTAATTAATTAACATAAATAACTAATTATATATATATATATATGTAAGTAACGTATTGAAGTTGAAGAATACTTTATAGACATGAATAATAATGATAATGATAATAATAATAATAATAATAATATAATAATAATAATAATATATAATAATAATATATGCCATATTTACGTCTATGTATGTATAAGCATATTATAGAATAATAAAATAACATAACTTATTTATATAAATAAATTAACTCTTATATATAGGAAGCATAAACATATAAGGCAAGATTATAATTTTCATATAGTATATATATAAATATAAATATATAACATATAAATGCCCATACATATATATACATAAACCAACTATATATATAACTTGTATTATATATCTTCATCGAATAAGGTAAAGAGAAGCCGCTGCATGGAGGATGAGCACACTATTGCTCCGGAGCGCTTGCTTTGAGTGCTTGCTCGAGCGCTCTTGAGCGCTCGCTGTGCGCTTGAGCGCTAGCTTGAGTGCTCGCTCGAGCGTTCGCTTTGCGCCTTGAGCGCTAGGCTGGGTGCTCGTTAGCGCTGCTCCGAAGTGCCCAACAGGCACCGCTGCATGCGCGTGGTTGGGGGTGTGATGTGCGGGGGTGGTTCGGGGAGGTGCTGAGCTTATGCTCTGTTCGTGCGCGGTGGTGTGTGTGTAGCGGTGTGCGATGATCGGGTGCTGTGGTGTGCGGTGCTGTGTGGAGAGGTGTGTGCGGTGCTGTGCCGTGAGCGTGAGCTATGGTGTGTGGGGTGCTGTGGGGTGGACGGGCGCTGTGGTGTGTGGTGGTGCTGTGGTGAAACGAAGAAGAAGAAGAAGAAGAAGAAGAAGAACAGCGAAGGAAGAAAGACAGAAAAAGAAA